>VYXF01009492.1:1386291-1426250 GCA_013397295.1 Polioptila caerulea
AAGGAAAAAAAAAAAAGGTTGCCTTTAGTTTGGCTTTATGGAAAATTTATTTTTCTTTCATTCAGATGTTTTTGCACCTGGCTACCAGAATCCAGACATGGGTAATACTGGGGAAAGGGAACATGGGAGCTCCCTTTGCTTTCCACAAGAAATAATCAGCATTTTAATACACATCCCTGAAAATTAGAGTTTAGGGAACAAAAGGACAGTCACTTTTTCGGGATCCCCCTTTGGCTGTGAGACTGAAATCCCAGCTCCTCATTTTCAGCCAGTAGTACCCTAAGGTTCCTCAGAATAAAAAGTATCTCCATTCTCTTGGTGCCATGTAACAAGCAGAGCCAGCACAACTTTCTTTTCCCTGGGTGGCCCAATTAAACCTATACAGACCATGAGTTTTCAGCCGTTGCAGACAATATTTTTCATTGTGTGGAGGAAACCATGCCTGGAGAAAAGACAGCAGCCTGTCCTGGCCTCCTGCTTCCTTCCCAAGCCTGAAAGAGCACAGCTGGCCTCATGTGCGAGAAAGGTGTGACCATGAGCTCAGCAGTCAGAGCCCACTTGTAACATCAGTAACAGCTCACAGCACCATTTCCTAGCTTTTCTTTTCCCTATCCATCTATCCTTTATCACTCAAAAGTAAAGCTGGTGCCAGGCACCTCCGTATTTTCCTTAGGGCTATTATTACTTGTCCTCTAGGTAGCAAAACTTGTAACAAACATAAAAGGGAGCAACAGGAAATACAGCTGGTGTAAATCATGTTGAGTTTGGGTGGAGGAGACTTTGTTCCAACTCCTGGCTGTGACAGTCCACTGCAAACATTGTCACTAGTTAGTATATCCACACCATGACCAAGGGGATGGATGCAGCTCCAGGTAATATCAACAACTTTACAAGTACAGGCAATTTAAAGAATTCAGAGCACTTTATACCCGATAATTTTATTATCATTTACATGAAAATGGCAACAAAACAGCTGAGACTAATTCTGCTTTCACACCAAGGGATTGCAGTGGAGAGGTGTTAGAATGAAAAAAAAAATCAGGATTTAACTTCCTATATATTCCCCTCCTGTCAGAAATATTCCCATTAGTCTCTCCCCTCTATTTGTACCACATGCTCCCAGGCCTTGCCAGCTCCAAGTTTTCACAGCTATTTGTTTTGTGCTATTAATTTGAAGCTGATTTCCCTAAGGTGAGCAGTGACTTTCCCTCTGCTTTTCCATCTCCAAACATAATGGGACACAGCCTTGAGTCAATCTTTGAAAATGCAGGATGATGTAAAATTCATACCAGTAACAGCAATATCACATTTTCAGTCTCCCTATTCAAAAGTTATTTATTATGAAAAAAGATAGGAAGAATGCCTTTAGAATCAGAAGGTGCTTAATGCACACAACTTGTTAGACCTCTGTGTAGTATGAGTGCAGGGTACATAAATTAATTCCTGATGCAGGTGCAGTAGCTGTAGTTGGATTAGAACTATTTTGGGGAAAAGAAGGTTTACTTTTTGGTCAAAGGTTGCATCCTTAGTGCTAGAACATTCATACTCTGTCTCAGCAAGAAGAGGCATTGTCAAAACCCTTCTGCAAAGCAGAAAGGCAGAAGTACAGCAATTCAGGATGAAGGCAAAACTGCTCCCTGAATAAACTGGTGGCTACAGACTACTTCTGCAAGGCTGGTGCTGATGCACAGGCAGCACTAGGTGATTGTGAGTGAAAATTAAAGAAGGTCAGTGAAAAAACAATCAATGGAAATATCAAATGTTAATGTTCAGCTCTCACTGGTGGGTACACATTTTCTCAAGAAGCATCACTCAGGCAAAATTTCCCCTCGTGGCCATTTGGACTTCCTCAGGGGATACTTGTGTGCTTCTCCCAAATTCTGCTGTCCCTGTTACAGACAGCTCCAGATGTGTGCACAAACCCTCCAGTTGTACATCATGCATCCCACCACTGCCTCAGGTAAAACTGCAGGCTGGCAACATTTTGACAAATAAGCAGCAAGTAATGAATGGACATAAGCAGAATGAGATTTTAAAAGAAAAGCTGGGTAATCCACAGGTCATGTAACCAGTAGGATAAATAACAGATGGGCAAAGATAATCTTGAATTGGAGGCTGAACAGTGAAAATGCTAGAGTGACTTAAAATGAACTTGCAATATGAAACTGTCCTTGCCAGGACCCCTGACACAGACTCCTTGTACTCTAGCGAGGATTTAGAGTCAGGAGCTGTAGAATCCAGCTCTCTCTGAATTGAAACAGGAAATTAAAGGGAAAGAAGACAAGAAACCAGCCCTTTTAATCCTGAGAAAACACCTGTGTCTTCTATTTATAGACATAAAACATGGTATTAATGTTTAAAATAAAGTGACAACCAACCATTAAATCTGCCACAGACAGGAATAGAATTCTTTCAGGGTTACTGGAGTCAGTGGTGATCTAAATAGGCATGAAATGAGGTTCTAAATGATTGCAGTGTTGCTTTTCTTTTCTTTAGGGCCACAAATGGGATATTCACATCACCAATACAGGAAGCAGCCACTGTTTCTGGAAACCAGACAGCACAGGGAACCTCCTAGGAGAGGGGTTGTTTGTAGGAGAAAACAAAGAAGCCATGGGCAGCATGAGTGGCTGTTTCTTGGCTTTACTGGAAGCTGTGTGTTTCTTTTGCTGCTTTTTTTTCCCTATCCCTGTGTAGAACACACTCCCTGGAGAAAGCAGCTTTACCCAGCTGGCTAAAGGCTCTCTGCTATTCAAGCTGCCTAATTACAGATTACGTCACATCAACTCATCTGAACCCCCTTGCAGAGGGATTACAGACCTTTAGGGAGTCAGATGAGGCTGCTAAGTCTCAATTCACTTTGAACATTTCACAGATAGCTACTAATCACAGGCAGGCTCTTGTGTGCAGCTCAGGAAGTGGGGTCATGTCTAATCTGGTAAATCAGTGCCCCTGCTGCCATTGTCCTCTGGGTAAACACTGGACATGTGTGACCTGGGGGTGACCTGGGCTTCCCACACATTTATTAAACCAGAGTGGGTGTATCATGAGCAGAAACTCTCTGGTAAGGTGGGAATTGAGGATGATTTCAAGGAGTTATGAGGCTTTTGCAGGGTGATGCTCTTAAGTTGGATGCTTTGAATTTTATTAATTTAAATTCCCTTTCCAAACTAGAGAAATTAGGCTTTCTACTTGGAAGGTTACTGCTGAAGCCAATAATTCATTGTTGATTTTATTTTTTTTTGCTGAAAATCTGTATCTGTTTGCTCCTGAGGATTTGACACTGAAGAATGGCTGCAACTGATTCTGTGAGAGATCCAAAGAAAAGCACAAATTCTCTTGTGGATTACAAGAGAATCATCCAGACAAAATCACAAAGGACCTTTCCTGAAATATTACTTACAGATGTTGACATATCTGTGACTTCTTTGGAGTCTCATTTGCTACATCACTAAACTTCCCAGGAAATGAGAACAAGATGAAAACCAAAATTTGTGACCCAAGAAGCATTCTCAGATTTGAAATTTAATCTGGTACCACAATTAAAACATAAACTCCGTGTTGTTTATTTATAGTTATTTTTTTCTTCCCTTAGCACAAAATAGTTTCAAATAAGGTACTCATCCTTACTGAAATTTTCTCTTGAGAAGATTGAGCAATTCTGTTTACTGAGAAATTGTTGGATTTCATTTTGTTATCTTAAATTGGATGGAGCTCTGAGAAACCCAGTCGAGTTGAAGATGTTGCTGCTCATGGCCAGGGGTTTGGAACAGATGATCGTAGGCATTTCTTGGGTGTTTGATCACAGCCTCCCTGCAGGTAGAAGCCAAACTCCTCTTGATTTTAGCCATGTACCTTTACCCCCGAGGAGCAGATCAGAGTGAAGGTTACAAAAGCAACATTTTTGCAGCCAGCCCAGGGATTCTCAAAGCTGTCATGAACCAAAAGGAAAGCCTGGCAGGTATCAAAGAGCCATTTACCAACTGTGCCCCTTTTATCTCATTGTGGAGGTAGGGTAGGAAGGTGGTGATGTGTGGAGATGGCCAGATCCAGATCCTTCCCTATTTTGATGGCTTTCCTCCCTCTTCTACAATTAATATACACAAATTGCTGATGTAGTTTGCATCTCAAATGACACAAAATCTGCAACAGAAGACATATCCTGCAAGGAGACTATACCTGGATACCTGCACATGAATACCCAGTCTCTAAGCATTGAAACACCTTCAAAGTGCTCTGTCCAGCTGCTAGACTGAGGTACAGAAAAGCTCTACTGTTCAGAGCTGTGACCAAATGGCAGAGTTTATAACTATGATTTTTTTTTTTTCCTCAGACTCTCCTATCTTATCTATTATTCACATTTCTTCCCCTTGTTTCAGTAGAGAAGGAACAAGCCAAACTGAGGAATATGGATAATACTGCCCTGGAAGTTGTGTGCTAAAGAAGAAAATTTAATGGAATTAAACCTTTATATCATCTTTGGGTCTGAGTTGATGTGCTGTGGGGCCTCTGGGGAGGCTGGTTGGATATATTTAGATCTTGAGGTTTTCATTCAGCAAGGCACTTAATCATGTGCCTTGACATTGTGCTCCTGAGTGCTCCTCCTGGACTTCATCAGGAGTACTCATCTCTCTGACCTTGTTCATGAACATGTAACTACATTGTTAGGTTTGTCTGCATTAAGGGCCTTAATTAGAAAAGGACTTCATCCTAAAGGTTCAGAGCTGAGCTGAGGGCAGGGGGAAATCAGCTTTTGAAATCAAGTCACTCTGTGTGACAGCCCTTAGCTGAATTCCTGCATCTGAAGGTCCTGTCCAGGAGGGTGCTGCCTTGTCTACCAGCCATGGGGGTGCAAACAGAGATGCTCTGGGTGTGATTCAGAACAATTCCAGTGTCAAACACAGTAATGACTTGTGTCTTCACAAAATGAGGCCAAAAAAACTAAAAAATGTGCAGCACAAAGTGAACACTGACACTACATAATAATAAAAAAAAAAGATTTCTGTACAAAGCTGTGATAAAAAACAGTTTACATTTATCATCCCACTTAATTGTATTGGGTCTAAAATTAATGAGCCTTACCTCTAAACTCCATTTAAGACAATAGTTAATTGCTTCAATTTAATAAATTTTGGCAGAATGGTGAGTATAACAATGACTGAGTGCTCAATTATTACCTAGGCTAGAAAATGAAGATATACAGTATTAATGAAATACATAATCTGAAAAGCAATTAGGATCCTGAAGGTAGAATAAGCAACTCACCTAAAAACAGGGTAATAAATGAACTTTCTTATCAAACACAAGGGAAAACAAGGTGTTAGAAGCAAGAAATCTCATTGCCTGGGATTTTTTTTGATTCATTTCTTGTTCCCCTCCCCTGTGTCTGTGACGTGTTCAAAACCTGTCAACAACAGTGTCATGGGAACACAAGAGAGGCAAGCAAGGAGCAGCACATTCCTGCTGAACAGCTGTTGAGGCATGAACTATTTCAGCTTCTGACAACAGCTTGTGCTGTACAGGGTGGATGTAGGAACTGCATTAGAGAGCTCAGCTTACAGCAGCATCGACACAGGAAAGGGGCACACGACACATCTGGAAACAGGGTCAGAAAGGGAAAAAAAAGCTTTGGACAGAATGATCTTCACTGCAAATATGTTCTACACATCAGACACACTGTGGTGTGTTTGTAAACCCACAAAACTGTGGAGTTTGAGGATGCTGTTTCTACTCCTACCACTTGAGTTATTATAAACCTCTCTTTTTCCCTGGTTGTGTTTCCTCTGTGGGCATTGAAAGCTCTCTAGAGCAGGGCACATCCCCTTGTTAATGGAGCGAAACAGAAGTCACTGGGTCTCCAGGACACCTCTGTCACCTCCCCAGCTGCCCCCAGGACCTCTCAGAGAGGTGAACCCTCCTCAGCAGGTGCCTTCTGAGGGCATCATTGCAGTTACCCCCTTGTATGGCAGGAGCACAGAATGGGGTGGAGGGAATTTGGATAAACATCACTGGAAGTGGCAATATTTCTTCTCTGTTGCACCTCTCCATGTGTATTTTTTCTTAGGAGCAATGTTGCCAATCTGATGTGAGAATGTTTACAAAAACAGCCTTTTCATTGGGCACTGAAGGAAAAGACCAATTTTTATTAAGTTCCTGCATCCCTTGAATCTTTGAGATGCACAGCATTAGACTTCATCTCTCTTTTTCCCAATAAGAGAAATTAGGTTGTTTCAGAAGCACAATGACAGTTACTCTGGATGATCTTTAACTAGTACATTGTACAGAAACACTGCACTACCTCTCCTTGTGATTTACAAATTATTATATTCCTCAGAAGTCCAAAGTCCTCTTTGCATTCACTGGCAAAGCTGCTGCCTAAACTCAGGACATTTTCTGAACCATTTTCTGTTTCTTTGACAAATCTCTTTTCTTGGCAGTTTGCAGCACTGTATTTCCAGTTTCACAACCGCTTTTTTGGTTTCTTGTTCTGTGACTGATTGTGCTCTGTTTATCTATATTTAATCACATTCACTATTTGATATTACTTCAGAGTCCAATTTCAAAACCCATTATCATTTGTGGGTCTTTAGCATAATTTAAAAACCAGAAAACCTTGGTTTCAGTGCCATTATACCCAGTGTTAATACAAACAATAACAAATCTCACATCCCACAGCTGGCTTTTGCAGAGTCTCTCATGGCTGTTAAATTTCCTTTTAAAAGAGATGGTTTCTAGAATTAACCTAATTTTAAGCACTTTGCTAATATCTCATGCCTGTATAACTCTGCTTCTTAGATGTTATTTTAATTAGGAGCCGAAGAATTGGGTTAAAAGCTTTATGAATTTCCTACCCAATGCAGTGATTGGTTTCATTACAGAAGCCTTTACACTGACAGGAAAACTCATGTTTTCAGTCAAGCATAACCCTTTTGTTTAATGAAATCACGTGGGCTTTCCAAAGTAGAGGCCACATTTGTGTCCTTTAAAAACAGATTCCTCCTCTAAACTAGATCCATACACAGGAGATAGGACATCATTCAGGTGACTTTGGGGGTTTTGTGATGTGCAAATGTGCAGCCTGAGCAGAGTATGGAAATCCTGACAATGGCTGCTACTGCTGCCTCTCTTTTTCTTTTTCTCTTTTTCTTTTTCTTTTTCTTTTTCTTTTTCTTTTTCTTTTTCTTTTTCTTTTTCTTTTTCTTTTTCTTTTTCTTTTTCTTTTTCTTTTTATTATGGATGCTCACTGCTGCTGCTTTTCTAACAAATGTTTGCAAGATGAGCCTGTTTCCACCACTTTTCTACTCTCTGGTTTCTGAATCCCATCAGCTAGAGCTCGTGTATCCTGGCTGAGGCAGGATGCTCGCCTGAATTAATCCTTGAAACAATTCCTATTCAGCCAGCTTTGAGACCTGGAGAGCAAGGTGGGGTTTGTGTGCTTTGACTTTTCCATGACTTTTTGATTCAGGGCCTCTGTCAAGGCATTTCAACGACTGCACTGCTTGTGCCAGGCAACACTTGAGACTTTTTCTCAGGAGCTTTAGTACCCCTTTCCCCAGGTGAAACTATGGCAGGAGAATTGCCTTTAAACCAAGGATAACTGTGCCAATTCCTAGCAAATTTATTGAGCTGTTGTTTTTGGAAGCCATTTTTTTTTCCTATGGGGTCAGTAGAGACTTCTGAGAGCTTGACATGAAACATCTTCCAGGCTTGGGTTTTCACTGAGGTTCCTCCTGCCTTTCAGCTCTTCCTCCTCCTGAACTCTGCTTGCATGGAGGCAGTGACTGAATTTGCTCTTCACAGCTCCAGGGCAGACCCAAAAGTTCTTGTAAAACATTTCAGCTCCTCAATATCAGGGGTGGCCAGTTTCCATCTGTCCTGAGCTTCCCACAGGTTTTTCTTCTTTGCTGCTTGAAGAAGGGAATTGCAGGGCTAAAAGGTTAAAAAGGTAATTAAATTAAAGATAAGGAAAGGAAGTTAGAAAAAAATGCTTGGATGAAGAGAAGAGCACTGGGAGTTAGAGAGGCCAAGGAAAGGGAAATAAAACTGGGACCAAGTAGTCAAGGAAAGAAGGGAGCACTCGTGCTGTGAGGTGGACAAAAAAATCTCTGAGCATGGCAGGTGGAGAAGAGGTTTAGGCTCTCATTAGACTCTCCTGCCACTGATGTAAATAAAACCCTCTGGCCAGCCACATGCCCTACTCTTCAGTGCCAGTCTGCATTGGGAACAGGGACCAATTCCTGCTCTAATTCACTGATCCAAATGACCCCGACCAAAGGCCACACCTTCACTCTGCTGGTTGTGGCAGACAGACTAATTTATGTTACATCACATGCTGAGATTTACCCTGGGAGGTAACAAGGCTCTGTTTGGGTTTTTAACCAAAGCAGAATGGAGGAGCCTTAATATTAAACAAAACTATAGTTAAAAGACCATTACTGGAAAGTCAAACAGTCAAATATGAAATACAGACTGACAGCAGAGGTTTCTCACTGTTATAAACACATCTTGTAATGGAGAGACATGGAAGCCTTAAATCCCTCAAAAGTTATAACTCTGGGTACCCTTTTCATAAAAGTCTTAAACCAATTAAGAATTAGTTTATTATCAGTCTTTTCCTTTGTAATTGCAAATGTTCATAGGATATGAACATTTAAGAATAAATTTAAGATATTCTTTTTCCAAAGTAGGAGTAAAAAAATCTTTGACAAAGAGATCGATGAGTAAAAGTTGGACAGTTTTATCTGGAGAGGAAGGTAACCCTATCCATCTCATTACTGCTTTAATATCTTTGAAGATGAGAATTGATTCTTTAGAGCTCACCTGTGTGGAGAGAAAGGTGAATAACAGAACAGAAATTGGCAACTTGAAATAACATTTCAGTTTACAACTCTGTAAAGAACCTCTGGTGTGTAAAGTGATTTTGCCAACAAGAGTGTGTAAAATCTGGAAAAGGGCAAGTAAAAGATCAGCATTTGAGATATGCCCTGCTTCTACTGATACCCCAGCTCATACTGCTTATTTCCTGTGGAATTCAGTTTTGCAGTGTATTTTACAGATAAAAATGACTTCCAAAGATGTCTTCCCCAAGATCATGTGGGGACACAAAGCAGAACCCCTCATCCTATCCTGAGTAAGGAGGTGACCTAAGCTGAGATATGGGAGCCACTCAAACCCAACAGTGTAAGGAGATGGAGGAGATGTCTGTCTGTCTCCAAACATCTCAGACTGACTATTTATTGGGCCTTCTCCCAGGGTGGCTCACAGAACATTCTTGAGGTAGAAAATTCACTGGATGTCGTCAGCACCCAGTATTGATGAGGAAAACCTGAAAAGACCCCAGTAAAACTGACTTTTTGAAGGGTTGGGAATTAATAGGAATCAACTTCTCAAGCACTCATGTTATTTTATATTCCTGACAAAAGAACTGAGGCTGCCAAATATATTGCTTAAACCAGGCTAAACTAGCTCATAAAAAAAAATAGGTGATTCTAAGGAAATAATCATAAACCTGTCTTTGGCCACACATCACTTTTGAACTTTGCTTCCACCACAGTGCAAGACAAGATTATGGGTTTATCTAGGGACAAAAGTGAAATTTATTTCCCTGTAAATAAATAATTTTTATTGTGCTGGTTTTAGCCAGGATAGAGTTAATTTCCTTCACAGGAGTTATGTTTTGGATATGTGTTGAAAAGAGCATTGATAACACAGGGATATTTTAGTTATTGCTGGGCAGGGCTTACACAGAGCCACAAATGAGTTTACACACATTTCTCTTCACCAGACACCTCCAGACAGGAGGCTGGGGATTCACATTCATTCATTCAGGTGTTGTGAGGGGACACAGCCCAGGCAGCTGACCCTGACTGACCACAGAGATATTCCATATGATTGGCATCACACCCATAAATTGTTCATGATTGGAGAAGGAAGATGTTCAGAGTGATGACTTTTGTATTCTCAAGTCACCTTTATGCCTGAGGGAGCCCTGCTTTCCTGGGGATGGCTGGGCACCTGCCTGCCCATGGGAAGCAAGGAATGAATTCCTTGTGTTGCTTTACTTTTTTGTGTGGTTTTTGCTTTACCCTTTAAATTGTTTTTGTCCCAACCCACAAGTTTTCTCATTTTTGCCCTTCCAATGTCTTTCCCATCCCACTGGGAGGAGCTGTGCCAGTGTCCATGTCAGCCTTAAACCAGGGCATTTGTTTCCAGTATTTAAACAAACATTTCAAAATAGATGGAGGCAATTTTCTTTCAAAAGGACATGATTAAGAAGCCTTCACACCAGACTGTCAGTCCTCCACCCTTCACAATAAAAGGTGATTTATCATCAGCAAGCAGTCTGAAATATATTTTTGGAGTCTGCATCCTGCCACTTATTCTGGACAATAGAAAGAATGGTTTCATGAGCAAATATGAAACAGAAAAGAAAAACAAGGGCAACTACAGTTCGGTCCCTGACTGTTGCAACATTTCCTGATGGCACTGGCAGATAATATGGCCCCTTGTTTTCTGTCTCAAGTTCTTCAGGAAACCACCATTCATCAGTGCTTTAGAGTAGCTCAGGTCCTTAGAGGGTGAGGGCAGAACTACCTCCATACTGGACTCTGTAGTTGTTCTGAATCTACACCAATTACAAGAGACAAACTGTGAATTTATATTTTTATTGAGGAGCAGCTCAGCAAAGCCACTGCACCATTGCCATTTTCTAGCTAGTGCTGTGATTCATCTTACCTACCCAAAGAACCAAGCTGGTCGCCCTTCATGGTCACTGGGAGACCATAGGCACTTTGGGGACATAATTTATCACCTGCATTCACAATTTCACACTGCTCAGCTGTTTCCAACCCTAAGTAACCTCCATCACCTTGCTCAGATATGGATGTCTACAGTGCAGATGAATTTTAGTCTCACTGCCTGATTTTCAGAGGCACTCAATTTTCTAAACACTCAGTTTTTTAAAAATGTCAGAGGCCTGATGATGTGTTTGGAAATTGCTGTTGTTTACCCTATTTGTGACACAACTTTCTCAAACCATTTGACTTGTCAAGACCATGAGATTGTGAGAGTTCATGCAAAATGTCACCTTGGTTCTTCCAGGACACTTTTCCCTCAGTAGACACATCCAGGCAGGGACATCCATTGAAACACTTCTTGTAAAATGGATGGGAAAGGCTCTGTCCTCAGAGCTTCCTCATCCTGACAAATCCAGCTCCTGATTTTTCTCCTTTAGATGAAGGTTCATCTCCTCAGCAGGGCTGAGATTTGAACTACAGCTGGACTTCTGACCCTCTGAGCCATTTCAGCATCAAAGATTAGGGCTGCAAAACTGTCAGAAAGTTGGAAGCATTTAGGGTTGAATGAGCCTTCTTCAAAGCAACTGTATTAATCCTATCATAAAATTAAACTCATCCTCTCTAAAGCAGATGTGTTTTTCTTAAACTCGTCCTCTCTAAAGCAGATGTGTTTTTCTGCCCCATGGAAGTCATTGGAATTTTTAAATATGATTCCACAGAGCCAGGTTTCCGAACATGGTCAGTTTTAACCCTTTCTTGTGCATTTTACTAGTCAAGGTTCTCTTATTTAGCTCAGCTCACGGAATTTGGGGAGAAAGTCTAACAAACTGATTTGCCTTGGTAAAGATAAGTGTACTAGCTACTTCCCTGTGGAAGTTCAGAAATTTTATGGAAAAGCTTTACAGTGAACAGAAAAAGGAAACATGAAAAAATTGGAGTTATTTAGAAACTACAGGTCTACTAACTTCTGAAGGTGTTCAGAAGGTCTTGAATAAGACCTGAAGAGAAATTGATATGTGGTGCCTTCCAGTGTGGTAACCAAAATGTTCTCATGGTTATTTTTTGAGGCAGTGGCTTCTATTCCTCATATTTTATATTTTGACATTGGAAAAGAATTTCACATTTGAGAGAGCTTTTAGCAGAGGTTAAGCTTTTGTTAGCTTTCCTTAACTGTTTTGTAACCAGTTTTGTAGAAAAGTGTTTCTAGTTTAACTGTATCTCACCTCTGTTATTGAAAGCTTCCAGGCCTGTTGGTCTCACTGCAGACTGTGCAGGGTGCTCCAGCTCTCCTGATCTGAATTCTGGAGCCTGAAATCTCTCTTATCTTCCAAGTTTCTTTGTTGCTTGAGTCATGGTTCATTTCCAAAGAACTAAGTTAATGAGTCTTTGATCTTTTCTTCTTCCCACGCAAAAAACCTTCTCTGATTTCAAACATATTTTTCTAGCAGTGCTGATCTTAGTGGACTGCACTAAGAGTGTGTGCAGACATCTCCCTGAGAGAAGGAGAAAGAAAAGGGACCCTTAAGCCCTCAGTGCAATGTTCTTGCCCACCTCCCAAGTGCTGTGGTAGCACCCATCTGATCAGCTGAAATTTTTCCAAACCTGTGCACACACTGCAGACAATTTGTGCAAGATATTGATGTTTTGTGAATCCCCTCAAGTGACTCACTGAACCCTGATGTCTTTCCTGCAGATCTTCACAATGGGGGGAAGGAGGTTCCTTCACCCAAAACCTGCAGTGGTGGCTGTATCTCTGTGCTGCACATTGGAATTAAGTATTTAAATGTCCCTGTGCGTCCGGAGTCCTGCCCAGAAGAATAATGGAAAAAGGACAAGGGATGTGGGCAGCAAAGAGGGATGGTCAGGGGTGCTGAGCACCTGTGGGAATGAGAAATAGTTATAAACAATGCCCAAGCTTGGAGTGAGACCACAGGAAGGGGAGGTTGGACTGGAGGCACCTCTGGCTCAGGTCCTGCCAGGGAAGCTTCCTGCAGATTATCCCAGCCGAGTTAAAACACTGGTCCTAAGGAGATGTGGGCAAGGAAACTCTTCCTGCTGGCATGGACCAGCAACATCCAGCTCATCTGCCCTTGACCTTTGCAAGCAATAAAGGCTTCTGAGACATGCTGCTGTGAGTGAGCATATGTGAGGAGAGATACGTGTAAGTCCTGAATTTATCTCTATTATTTTATGACTGTTTGGCTTCAGTCTTATGAACTTCTTAGAAAGATTCATAAGATGGAGTGAAACAGGCATAGATACCACATAACTAATCAGGCCTCAGCCAAATCCCCCCCAAAAAGGGAGCAATATTAGAAAGGTACTTCCACACTCTTTTCTGATTCATTTTTATGAGATTTTTGCCCAAATAAGGTGTGTTGGAATGAAGGCCCCTGGTGATATTGCCTGATCTTGGAACTCACATCACACAGCAACTGAACAAGGATATAGAAAAGAAAAAGTTCTTAATAGATTCTTTGGGGGGAAACCCACAAACCTAAGACAGAAATATTGCAGTCAATCAACACAGCCTGTCAGCCAAATTCTGGTGCAAGGAGTTCTTTTAGACTCAATGGGCTTATTCTTAAAAAGCAGAGGAAAATTATTGAAGTCCAAAAGTGTGACTGTTTGCAGCTTACCATGTGATACAGATAATTACAATTGCCCTTATGTACAGCCCCTTACCTGTAATTAGTTCATAAAATAATTATGGCAAGAGTGCTGCTGTAGTTAGATTTTACATTGAACTTCAGCAGAGAATTCTGCTGCTGCTGAATACCAAGCGCTAAAAATAATCAATATGAAATAAAGGCTGCCATAAATACTGGATGGGACTGATTTGCCCTGCATAAGAGAAAGACAGGAAACAGTAAAAGGAACTGGTTCAGCACTGAGGGAAAATTGATTGAACATGAGGTAGCGAAGGACTGAAGATGTCTCCTCCTCCTCCCCTCCCTCTGGGCTGAAAGTTCCTCTCTTTGGGCTTTACATGGTGTGTGCTGGCAAGTGGTCTAATTTACAACTCACAATCTGAACACTGACCACTTACAAATTAAGCACTTATTTTTGTTACACAGTAAAGGGGGGAAAAAAAAGCCAAGAAAATTCAGAATCAATTCTTTTCCAGGAGAGTTTATGTGCAGCACTAGGACAGTGAGCCACAAAAAGAGCAGGTTTCCATTTGACCAAGAACTGGGATAGATTTTGAAGGACTTACAGTTTCAACTTTCACAAATATTCTTTCTGATACATGCATATCATTCCTATCTTGGTTTATTGAGCTTGACTTTCACCACATTGACATTGCTTTATCTTTTCCATCTAGCTTGACTTATTTTACTGCTGATGTGGGATGTATGTTGGAGGTTCAGTCATAAGCCCAAATGTTTTCCTCTACTCCTCTTTCCCACTGCCTCCAGCATCACTATGGTGTCAGCCATGCAAGGAAACTGCACTTCAAACAAACATGATTTGCAGACACATCACACACTGGCCAGAGGCCTGGGGTCAAAGCACAGGATTTTCCAAACCTATCTCCCGTGGCTTCAGAAGACCCCCACATACCATATAGCACTATTTCAGGAAAGACATCACAGACACCAGACCTCCCTGGTACCACTGATAGAAGATGTCTGAGTTTTCCACATGACAGACCTGCTGGTGAGAGCTGGGACAGAGGTCTGAAATTATTTAAACACATCTTTTTATCCTGAAGCTGCAGAACAGCACAAGGCTCTGGCACAGCTCATTAGCCAGGGGCTGATTTGGTGAAGTGTCTTCCCCTGTTCCCGTTCTATTTCTGAGCAGACAAACACCAACCTTACCAGAGATCCTTAATGTAGGACCTCACTCTCCAGTGTGAGAACAAACTATTTGTTCCTATCTAATTAATTAAGCAATTCCTGGTTAATTGCTTTCAGTAATTAATATGGAGTAGGAGTTTCCGTCCTGTCCCTCAAGAATTTTGTTTCCTTAACAGTCTTTGGTGAGATATTAAAGTCTTTTAAATTTCAGCCCCTTTGCAATGATAAAACCATTATCTTCATGTTCATTGGCTCCTTGCAAATAATCCTGAGATATGCAAAAGACATAATTTTTTTTTGTGTGAAAAACCTGTTAATTTCTCACAATATATCAGGGTTTCATATCCATATTTTCTAATTCTTTTTTTTATTGTGTCTTACACTTTTTTGTCCGGTGTGAAAGACAGAATCATTAATCTCTGGATTCTTACACCACTCCTAAAGCTTTTTTAAAGGGTAATAATATATTTGCCACTGAGATTGGCAAATCTCGCAGGAAGGCTCAATTTAACAACACTTAGTGATTCCTCAATTTGATATTTGAATACCATTTAAATGCTTGAGTTGATACCATCTAGCTTTACAATTAGCACTTCATTTCAAGCCACCTTTTCCAACTCTGCAGCAGTAAAGCAGAGTTTGGGTGTAGGAGTATCCCACACCTGTAGTGAACTATGAAGCAGGAATTTCATTTCACTCCTTTATTCACTCCCTCTCCAGTGAAGGGTAGTTAATGAATATAACAAGAGGTTGCAATATTTCAAAGTATTTTCTCAGCTTTTGTTGTCTGTAATAAAATGTTGAAATAAAATTAATAAAATACCACAACAAGCTTTAGTAAATAAATCCTTCCAAAACCCATTAGAAGGCACTATTGAAGGAACAGAACTGCACATTAATTTTTGAATTACACATATGTGACAAATCATGGCAAATTGAACATCTTCTGCAAGGACTGCTGACTTAATGCCCTGTCAGTTTGGACCTGCTGCCTCCTATTCCCCTCCTGATAACTCCTCCCTTGAGAGAGCTCTATGGCTCTAATCATCCCTGAGAGTGAAAGCTCATTATCCCAGTACGTGTATCCTGTGGGGAGAGTGACCTGCCACTTTCTGCCAGCCTGCACACAAGTAGTGAAACTCTCAGTGAGATGTTTTTTTGCAAATTGCTGTAAAGGGCAGGCTGGATTTGGGGCTTTTATGTTTTGGTTTGGTTTGGTGTGTTTTGGTTTGGTTTGGGGTTTTTTTTGTTTTGTTTTGTTTGATGTTGTTGTTGTTGATGATGATGTGTGCAGCCTTCCACAAGTTGCACCCTGGAGAGCTGCAATTGCGTTCTGGATGCTGTGGCATCCAGACCTTAAAATGACATTCACCCATCTGTGCCAAATGCAAATCCAGCCTTAAAGAGTGGCTGCCATGGGACTCTTCTCCTCCCAAGAATGTCTTTCCCTGCAGCATCCTGTGGGAGCTATGAAGCCTGGGGGAGGCAAGGACTTTACTCACCTGCAGGCAGATGTCTGCAGGCAGGGTGTCTAACGGGAACCAGCCCTCCCCAGCTCCCTTTGGAGCTGGTGTGTTCATCTGAACACAGCCTGGAGCAAGTCAGATGGCTGGTAATGCAAAAAGCTCTGCAGATTATGAAGGGACCTCGGGGTAAACTGCTCCAAGGTGGTCGCCTACCTTGCCTCTCCTCAACCTGGCTGTGGATCTTCTGGAAGCAGCACAAGCAACCAGGGAAACTCAGGAGACCCTCAGGCTCCTTATCTATATTTTTTCAGTCTGGTTTTGTCCCTTTCTGCCCCGTCAGAGCAGAGGCTGAGAGTGGGGGGTTAAACAGAGAGGAGAATTTCCCTGAATTTCCCTGTGGTGCAGGCTGCCCTCGCTCAGCACTGGCACCATATGTCCGAGGGAAGGGTAGGAGCAGGTTGTCCCCGGGCAGCTGGCCAGGGGAACAGATGGCTGCACCAAGGCACTAAAGACTGTGAATCAACCCTGGATGTGGAGGGCACGAGTCAAATAAGAACATTTAAAGGTCTGCCCAGCCTGCAGTCAGCCATGAGTTTTAAAGGAGAAGTCACACCATTTGGATGTAGAGCTGGGGATTAAGTAATTCCCACTTACTATATGAGTCCCAGTTAGGAGGCTACTCCTTGGATCTCAGAAGCTAAATGTGTCCCATCCTCAGAAAGAAGAGCCTCTTCTCTCCCCAGAATATTCCTCTGTTAGGGGAAATCTTTTCAACATAGATGTTAATCTGTTTGTTTTCTTTTAACAGCAACCAAACCAAACCAGGCAAAATCCCTCTGAAGAACCCCGAATGCACCCAAAGTGCTGTGCCATGCTTGATGCTGCTGCAGACACAGGACAGTGCATCCTGCCTTGGAAGGAACAATCTGAGACAGGAAAGTACCCTCTGAAGTAAAAAAAATCTGTGCAATGAGGCCAGCAGTGCCGCCTGCTAAGATGGCAGATGACTCATTTCTTATCTAAACAAGAAGCAGCGAGCTTTTGGAAAGAGAGGAGCCAGTTTTTGCCTGCTTGGCTGTGCTTTTTGGCCACCAGGTCAGGAAGGTGCTAAAATCTGCTGCTGAGGGTATTTGCTTCACAGACTCGATGAATCTCTGACTATTCAGATGGGAAATTAGTCCTCCTTGCTTAATAAATTTTGCATGCACAGTCCTTCTAGTTTTGATCAAGCTTTCTCTTAAATTTGTTGTTAAGAGTAAGGAAATCTATTTAGATTTCCTTTAAGCAAAGAAAGCTCTTTCCCATCGAATAGCAGTTTTACTATTTTCCTAATCTTGCCTTGCACTAGTCATGCCCTGACTGTTTTAAAGACACAAAATAACAAATATTTCAACACATTTTTTCTGTTTTCTTGGTGTCATTTTTGGGGACACTATTTTAACATTTATCAGAGATAAATAATTTTTTTAATATGCACAGTCAAAAGTAACAGCCACTGTAATTAAAATTGCTGAAGAGTTTTCATAATAAAGCCACCTAATTCCCATATATAAAACACCAGATTCTGTTTGGATTCCTTCACTAACATTGTTCACTGATGAATAATATTCATTTATAGATTTCATGGGAACAGCAGTTTAAAATGGCTGAAGGAAGATGATTAAAGAGATGATAAGAATCACTTATAAAGTGCTAGAAACTCTGGTACATAAACACATCATTAACTGTCTGGAGACAGTTTCCATAGATTTATTGCCAGAGAGGTGGTGCAGAGGAGTGACAAAGGTCCTGGCTGGGCTCCTGCTGTGGCACAGCCACCCTGTGTGTCCTTGTCACCTTCACTTGGCCATGACCTCTGTGGGGGTGCTGAGGCACCAGGTGCCCCCAGCTCTGAGCAAGTGGACACCACTGCAGTGATGCCTTAGGTTTTAGCTTTTATATTTTAGATCCTGTGCTGTTTTGCTGGGTAATTTTAGGTTTTATATTAAGTGCTACTGAGTTCTCTTCACAGAGTAGNGTGACCCAGCTGGACTCTTGTGCTGCCCAGGTGTTGCCATTGAGCGCTTTTGATAAATATCTACTTTATCCTTTTGCTCTGTCAAGTCTCTGTTCCAGGTCAGCCTCCAGAAGGCAACAATTCATGTGGACATTTGCTTCTTGGGGACACATTCCTGTGGTGCTGCTCCTCCTGTGGCCCCCTCACCAGTTTGATGGACAACTGCAAAGCAGATCTCCAGCAGAATTAAACCTCTTCAGGTGCCCATGCCTGATAGCAAGGTTACTGGTTTCTTCCTTATTTTTTTAATGCAGGAAATCAAATGTCTCTGTTGAGGCATGGAGATATTTCCCTATGCCTACCCAGAGGGAGGCATAGACGTGAAATATTTTCCAGCTCCATGAGAACCTCTGAGAAATGCAGTGGCTGGCACTGGCATGTGCCTCACCACTCCAGTGATGGGCTGAGCTATTCCCAGGGCTCTTTCATCCAGGTGGCTCAGCATCCACACCTGCCTGGGCAGGAAGGTGCAAAGCAACAAAATAATAAAGAAGCAGGATCTTCTTCCCTTCCAGCACAGCTGTGCTGGGGTGATGGCTCTGGGAAGCAGCACCTGCAGGAGAACACTGTAGTCCTGAAATCCTGTTTCCTGTAGAATTTGATGTCTGTGCCCTGGGGAGGAAGGGAAAAAGAAAATGAACAAGCAGTGTGAAATTAAGTGTTTCCATTTAAATAGAATCTGCACAGAGGGTTGCTCCAGGCCATGGAAGAGGCAATGTCTGAGCTGAGAGTCGATAACATCAGGGACTTCTGTTTAATCCATGCCATGTTTTCCTCCTCATTTTGGCTCTCCAAGCAGCACCAGGTGGCTTCGTGCTTCTCAGCCTTGGCCTTGGACACAGGAAGGGATAAGGGATGGCTCCAGGACTTGGCTGAGAGGGGTGAGCACCTTTTGCAGGATTTTGGCTCTTGCAAGCCTTTCCAATCTGTGCAACCTCCATAGAGCTGTCCACAGATGCCAGCCTGTGGCTGAAACTGAGATCCTCATGCAGCAAGGTTGGACCTAAAGCCCACAGTATATTGTCATTCTGCTGGGAGAAAATAGATCAGGGAATGAACAAAAAACGTTTTTTTTCACTGGTATGTTTTTCCTTGCCACTTTACAACAATGTGAACTGAAGGAGGGGCACGGGACTAATGAATTTTGACCTGTTTAGTCATAAAGATTTATATCTGTGGCTTAGAACCAATATTGACCAATCAAATGGCTCCCCAAATCCTGCCCATTTTATAAAAGTTAATCATACCCTCACGGCAGGCCAGGTACAAAATAAATTTTGATTTACAGCCTGTACTAAAGTGATCACTATTTTATGCTTGTCATTAACAGTATTTCACACTGGAGAGTTGTTACATTAGAAAACAGTAAAATGGTTTGTATCACATAATGACATTATATTTGGACACCACATAGAATATCAAGGACTTATTAAATTTGTATCTGAATGGGAAATTTGTTAAAAACCTGAGCATTGCAAGTGGCAAAAGTGTGTATTATTTTCAGAAGTCTGTTCTGCTAGCACACAATTGCTGCAAGAGTAACTTCCTGACTTTGGTGCCCTAAGTGATCCTGATCCATAAATTATTCAGCAATGACCATGTAAGAGGGCTGAATATTCAGACATGTTTCCTCTTTGGTCCACGAAACTTAGAATAATAGAATCCTGGAATGGTTTGTATGGGAGGGACCCTAAAAATCATCCAGTTCCTACCCCCTGCCATGGCAAAGGGACACGTTCCCCTACAGCAGGTTGCTCAAAGCCCCCTCCGACCTGGGCTTGAATACTTTCAGGGATGGGGCATCCACAGTTTCTCTGGGTAACTTGTTTCAGCATCTTCCCATCATCATAGTCGAGAATTTCTGCATAATGTCTAATCTAAACCTGCCTTCTGTCACTTTATAGCCATTCCTCCTTGTCTATCACTACATGCCCTCGCCAGCAGTTGTAGAGAATATTGATGTGGGTACCTCTAGATGCAGTTTTATTCTTAGCAGAGCTAAGGATGTAAAAATATATAATTGATAGATTTTTTTTCCTTTTTTATTCACCGTTTTTTCAAAAATTGTTTCCTCTGCTAGGAAGCACATGATGTGATAGTCCCAGAGAACAAATATGTTACTCATAATCCTGGGGAGTTCTGATGAGGATATTCAAAGAAACCTGATGGTGCATGGTCCAGCAAAACCATTTCTGAATCAATCTCCAGCAACAACTGTAAATAACTGCACCTCTACTGTCACAGCAGCCTAATTTCCCTTTCATGGCAGAGCATTTGAAATCATGTATTAAAATGTGCAGGAGAGTGGGATTGAACAAAAGGTCAAGAGCTTTGTAGGGTGTGATTTTCCTGCCCTGTTGTTGCCTTGATAAATAACATCTGAAAGCTTAAAATTTTTCAGTGATTTATGCACAGGAACAAGGCAGATGACTTTTAAGAGGTGGTCACTTACAGAGGTGCCTGAGTGAAAGGTGAGTTTTGGGCAGACTCCTTGTAGCTGCTTGTGTGGTGACCCCTCACACCTGGGGTGTGACTGCTTCGTGCTATTAAGTGTCTGAAATTTCATCTGAGATGGCACATTTTGTTTGGTTTACCACAGAAAAGGAGAATCTACATCTCAGCTCACTACTTATTTTATTTTGCTTGGCACAACGTAGCTGCTGTTAAAAAGAGAAGAGTTTTGCATAGAACTTTCACTCACTACCATTTTAGGAATTTTTTTTAACTTCCTGAAACATTTACAGATACGGGAATTTTCAATGCAGCAGATCACAGCCAAGGTTCATGTCTATTCTATGTCAGCTCTTAGGAACAAGAAACAAATTAAGAATCCTCCCAGCTCACCCCTCTCCCCTGTTGTATGTGTGATTGTATAAGCACTGAAAGAGAAGGCCATTTTGGTCTATAAATCCAAACCAATTTTAAGCCAGAATCACTAAAGTAAATCTATCTATGGTAAGTCATGTTTATCCAGAGCAGGGAAGGAAAAATCCAAATAATGCAGAAAACCCCAGAGTGGATGTAAACATTCAAAGTGATATGGATCCACTCAGGTGACGATTATGCTCATGGATGAACCAGGGTTAAATTGCCCCATCTTTTAAATACCTTCCTTAAACTTGGTTTTTTTGCTTGTCATTCCTACATTTCAGGTTTTGCTTCACCACAATGCCTTGCTTTGCTCCTCCCATCATGTGATCATATTTTCACCTATCTGTTTTCAACAGCTACTTGGGGAGAAACAAACCCCAGAAAATCTACCAATTATTTGGCTGATCATTTTACAGAGTGGGCACGAAAAGAAGAGGTGGGTAACTGAATGTATTGTTTATCTTATTCTAATCAAAATTGTCGGTGGGTTCTAATTCCTTGGATGGTAAGAAAAAAACCCCAGTGAATTAACCCTCTTGAATTAATGGTGAAGCTTGGAGATGGAGAGATTTGACAAGGAACTTTAACAACCTGCAGCTCCCTGAATGGCAGCTGATAATGAGCTCACAAACTTGTGACTTGAGAGAGCTCATCCGTGAAGGGGGAAAGTAAAAATTGCTTTTATGAGTTTTAAAACACTCATAACTTTATTAAGCTCTCCTTTTCACTAGTAAAATAAGTTTAATTGCCCTTCATGGCTAAGGAATTATGTTTATTCTGAAGTGATTAATTTTTGTCTCCTGTTGAAAGGCTTCTTTGCTTTTGCCTTTTCTTGTGCCTCTCTCAGCTATTTGCGTGGCAGTGAAAAGAGGGGAGGAGAAGGCTGTCACCAAAGCTCTGGCAAACCACTGACATTTAATTCTTTGTTTCCACTTGATGGGTTTATACTGTGCCAGCTTCCCCAGTGGTGTGAAGGGACTTAGTTCCCTTTGACAGACAGTGGAAGCTAGGAGCCTCACAAACATTTCACCATGACAAGACCTATAATTAAAAATAATGGTAACAATGAGCTTTCAGCAGCGACCAGTTTTCAACTTATTTCTAAATGTTTGGGTTTTAGAAGCTGTATCTTGTGAGAGTCACAGGCCTTGCTGTGCTAGCTGGATGCTCAGAAGATGAAGTTTGGTCATTGTGCAGTGATCCTGGAAGGTTTCGGTCCATTATTACATCCATGCATGTTGTGTACATAGGATTTCCCAGGAATCATGTTGACTGAAGGATTCCTGCTTTGGAGGAATTTCTCAGATCTCTGTTTGCCAATGTTGAGCCAGACTTCATGAAATTAAGTTTCAAGGACTCTTCTTTCCAAACGCGATCTTCAAGGAGCGAAAGTATTGAGCCAAAAAATCTGTCCTCTCGATTAAGATGGCTTTTTCTCATTAGTGGTAGTTTTTCCTACATTTTTAATCTTAGCTACCAACTTTGAGTGTTCTTACTCTGTTAGAGTCAAGATTTTATGGCAAATTAGGCTGGCTGTGAGAAGAGACAGAACCTGTCTGCTGCAAGATCTAGGAACTCTAACATGGACCTTTGTGCTGATTCCTGGGAAAACACTTGGTAGAGGAAGTTGTCACCATTCTTAAATTTGTGCAGTAGTTTAGTTGGAGACTTTGGCACCAACAGACAGCAAAGCACAATACAGTTTAATCCTGAGAAAGCTGGAATTCAGAATTAAAATGCAGAACTGAAGCGGAAAGCTTTATTCCAGGGGAAGAAAATGAATAGACAGAAGGCAGAGAGCAAAACACTGAAGCAAAGGGGGCATTTATTAAGAACCTGGCAGCCAAAAATGCTGATATTTTATGGTTACAGTGTTCCCATATCCTGGCTGCTTGGCTCCCTCTCTAGCTAACCAGGTTGTTTTGTCCCAAAGATTTAATTTCCTGGACACACAGTTTGTCTCATCACTTTCACTTTTTTTTATCAGCAATGATGGAAAAGCCCAGCTCTTCTTTTCCCTTCTGCATCTTGGCAAGATTCAATAACCTCTTCAGCAAATTAACAGGCTGGTCATTGGCTGAACCATCATTTTTTAAGTGAGTCTGGCTGTTGGAACAAGGCAGATTTAAAGTGTAGATTTCATGTTTAATGCAAAATACCTTTGTTTTGGCAGCAGCAGCAACTGAGGAGAATCAGGGAGGTTTTAATTCACCGGCTGTAAGGACCATATGTAGACTATAACATTGTAATCTAGTTACTTACTCCAGCAGAAATTACAGCTGAGCAAAAGGGACTTGCTGAACAAGGCCTGTCATAAAAATGGGTACAACTCATCAGTTCTCAAAAGGAACAATTTCCAGAAGGTCATGCTAGTCCCCAGCTCCCACAGGTTAACAAAGAGGTTTTCCAATTTCTCCTACAACATTTTACAGCTCTGCTGTTTCTAGCAACCTGAAAATGAGCGTGACATCTCCCCTCCTGACAGTCCCACCCTGTGAGGCAAGACCAAGGTTTTATAGGACTTCCCTGAGATAGGGATATCTCATTCTTACCCTCATTCCTAGGGGTTTCTTCAGGAATTTCATGGGCTCATGGTGCTGTGACCCCTCTCTTCAGAACCAGGCCAACAAGAGAGCAACCAGTTTAACATTCAGGTTCAGCCAGGATTCTCAAGTGCTTCTGTGGCTTCTTTACAAACGGGCAGTGTGTGCTCCACCTGAGCTGACATTGCACTGCTCCAGTCTATGAGGCTGCCAAGGTGTTTCCTTCAGTCTGTGGAGAGAAACATTTTAATGTCCGGACTGTAGGCATCTTTAGGATGAGATAAAATAACTTCTTAACTTCTCTGAAAATTCCCTGGCTGAGTTTCCAATGGCCACACAGGGAGCCCAGGATAACTAGCAACTCCTACACAGAAGTCAGGATTTTATGTGTCTGAATTCTGTTAGATTAATTCCACGGTAATGATCACAGTCAGTTAATATTCTAGTCAACAAGGATTTTCAAATTAAGTCTTTTGATTGCCCTTCTGTGTCACAGTCCATGGTGGAGAGAATTTCCTTTTATTTTATTGTACCGATTTTAACTTGGAAATTCAGATTAGTCCTGACCATTCTAACCATGCAATACAGCTGGAACAATGCAAACAGCAAGGCAGTTTCCAAAACTAATAAAGAAACTATGATTTTAATTTAAGTTACACCTCTTTTCTAATTCTTCAGAGTGCTTATTTTGCATTGCAAGATGAGTTGTGTTAGGTTAACTGCATTAAGAAAAGGGAGATTACCTGCATTAAGAAAAGGGGGATATATCTAAATATCATCTCACCCCTGATGTTCTACTCTAATGGGATCTGAAATACATACTGGTATCTAACCTCTGTAAACAGATTGAATCTAAATTATTTGTATGAAGGATTCAAGGACATCACTTTTGTCCTTGCTGCTATTCCCCCTTGACCAGATGGTCCATAGCTCATGAAGAAAACATTCCCACTTTTGAGATTGATGCAGAAAGTGTTTCCTAGAGGAGGAAATAATATTACAAGCAGAACTCTGAGCTGATAGAGAGGTATTTTCAGCAGCAAAGTACTTTCTTGAAATCTCCTGATGAATTTTCCTAAATATTATATGGCATATTCTTGATTAGGTGATTTACTATAGTAGAAATTGGTTTTCTCTGTTCAGATAGGAAAGTCTCACCTTCCATCACTTAAGTATTGTAGCAACTGTATATTTTACAAAAACTTGATATTTTTTGCAAAAGGTATTGATTCCATGAGGAAACAAAGCTTGTGAGCAGTGTCTGGTTGCTGCCTAGATGGTGTCCAGAAGGTGTAGAAGAACATCTCCGTCTGGAGAGCCATGCAGGTTTCATGACAATCCCCAAAGTACAGTTCTGATCTCCAGCTCCTACATGACCACTATTACAAATCCATAATCGATAGTTCTCGGTTGCCTTAAACCATAGATAAACATTTACTGTCGTAGTAAAAGAGTACAACAAAACAAAAATAACAAAAACTGTCCTTTTTGAGCCTTTCTGTATCTGCAAGAGAATTTTTTAACATTTGTTATCTGTATACAATTGGATTGATTTTGCAGTGAGAACTACCTGAGAGACTTCAGATTCTCCACCCAGAGAGATCACAACATATCAAGATGAAAAAAAATTGCTCTGAAGCATGAAGATTTTTCTAGGTACAGCACACAAGAAGTGTTCAGGACAGTTCAAATCTCCCACCTAGAGATTTACACTGAATAATTAAATATTTTGTGTGAAAGGTGAAGTCAGTCCCTTTGTTTCAGCTTTGTTGGTGCACTGCTTGAGCTTCAACCACTGTTCTGTTCCACCTGTGCAGCTGGGGAGTCCCTGACCAAGCAAGGAATTTTTAGGTCCTGACAAGAGAATGTCAGGAAAAAAATAAGAGAGTAAGTCAACCCTGCAGGTTCATGCAGTCAACACTCCAGATGGAGAAAACCACAGCATATGGGTAGATGGAGGAGCCCATGGCTCCTGACTGCACTGAACAGCCCAAGATGTGTGTCCCCTGCCCTCCTTACATAATTCTTGGCTCGTAATGCTGCTTTCCAAGGGCTCCAAACACTGAGGTATAAATTTCAAAGCCTGGAGTTTTGGTAAGAGCACTGCGAGATTTCATTAATTTTGCAAAACCAGTCTCAACAATAATATTGTGATATTCTAGGTAATTTCTTCACCTTATGTGTGCATTATGTTTCAGAGAAAAGGGATAGTTCCAGACAGAGATACAGACAGAAAACTCTAATGAAGGCGTAACACAATGAGGAAGAGGCAAAGGATAATTTTCCCGCTCACTACACATTTCTTTCATTTCATTTAGCTATTCCTGGTTTTGCTCTTTTTCCCAACTGTTTTGCTTCCATATTTGAAGTTTTTGCACATCACTGCTAGGCTGGACTGCTCATAATAACAGCTTATTGGCAGTATTGGTTGATAGTATCAAAAGCTCCCTTAGACCATGAAATGTTAATAAAGTGAAATGCATTCATTCTTGTGAAAAAGCAGATGGAGGGAAAATGAATTGATCAGGAATGTCTGATAATCAATTTCCTCTGATAAGCACACAGAATAATTATTCCTTCAGACCCCAGTGTTTAATCTGCCTCCCCTGCTCATGCATCTTGTAGACAATCCATCAGCTCTTCCCTGCTTCCTCCAGGAGGAAAATAATATCTTAACAACACAGCTCACAGATGGGGATTGTTCAAGTATTATGGGCAAAGTATATCATCAAAGTAATCCCTTCCTGAAAAATGTTCTTCAAAATCTTTAACCAACTCCACAAAATAAAGATATGTCAGAATGGGAACACTAATTGCAAATGAGATTTTAAATGACAGCATCATTCAAACCAAGCAATAGTTGTTAGAAATAATTTCATGGTCTCCTCTGTAATGACTGTTTAAGATTCAGTGGTGGCACCTGCAAATGCAGGTCAACAATGTCTCTAATCTGACCTCTAGTCAGTTTGCTTCTGCCTTGGGAATAGTTCTTTTTGGAAAATAAATGGAAAACAAGATGATAGAAATAGCATCTATATTATTGACCACAAATTTATAGCAACAGCATGTTAATTATTGAGCTTTTAAGCCAGAACTGGTGGCCTTGGTACGGAATACCATTCCTCCCAGGGCTAAGCATTGCATAACAGGCAGAAACACTGTCCTGTACCCAGAGTTCTTCCCCCTGTGGCACAAGTCGACAGGTGGGGCTGCTTCTGAACAAACACAGGGGCCTGGAGTTCTGGAGGGACCCTGACATCCGTTGCAGATGTTGGTGAAATACACATTTTTGAGTCACCTAAACGAAAAGTCTAACCTGGGCTAGGTGAGTTACACCTTCCCTGTGCCTACCCACCCATGCTGACCATGACAGTGACTGGTTCAGATTTTCACTGCAGACATCCCAAGGCAAGCAAGGTGGTCCCACCCCATAGTCCAGCCCAGGGGAGACAGTGAGGTCAAGGCAAGTCTCATTGGCTGCCACTCCAGCTCGGCAGAGAGAGAGATGACCAGGAGAATCACAGAATATCCTGAGCTGGAAGGGATCCACGAGAATCAAAGTCCAAATCCTGGCTGTGCATAGGAAAACCCCAAGAATCCCACCACATGCCTGAGAAGATTGTCCAAACACTTCTTGAGCTCTGTCAGGTTTGGTGCTGTGACCACTTACCTGAAGAGCTTGTTCCAGTGTCCAACCATCCTCTGGGTAAAGAACCTTTCTCTAATATCCAACCTAAACCTTCCCTGACACCACTTCAGGCCATTCCCTCAGGTTCCATTCAATGGCCACTGAAGAGCAGAGGACAGTGTCTGTCCCTCCTCTCCACCTCATGAGGA
Source organism: Polioptila caerulea (assembly GCA_013397295.1). Taxonomy (NCBI): domain Eukaryota; kingdom Metazoa; phylum Chordata; class Aves; order Passeriformes; family Certhiidae; genus Polioptila; species Polioptila caerulea. The sequence goes on from VYXF01009492.1 coordinate 1,413,664, forward strand.
AGTTGTAACTCAGTTGTTCCCTCAGTCTCCTGTTCAAGGTTCCCTCATTCACAAGTGAAAAGAAAGCAGTGAATACAGTTATCAACAATTCCTTATCTCTGCTACGCTGTACTGGAAGATTAAGATATTTCCTGTCTGGTCTGCAATAGATCCAGGGGAATGAGGGAGAATTAGTCTAAAACAGCAATGCTGGTTCAGGCTCTCCTCGTCTGTAGCTCAAAAACTCTTCACCACACTCAGCAGTGCCCCTGGGGAAAACTCCAATCTGAGGGGATACCAGGCTGAGAGCTGGAGTTGGCACCCCCACCAAATGTGTGCTGCATTCCTCTTCAGCTGAAAAAACGTAATATTGTGCATCAACCAGCCTGGCTGGAGAATGGGGTGTCTCTGGCTTCTCCTTTGCTGTACTCAAGGAGCAACGCAACAATGACTCAAAACACACTTCTGGGTTTCCTGCCCTCCAGGAGCACTTGTAAGCTATGAAAATAGAGTACAGAGAGCAAGCTGTAGAAAGTTTCTCAAACTAATAAATTTCTGTATGGGAGAAGGGGTAGGGTGTTTGTCTCTGGGCATGCTGGGCTGCATGTTCAAGATTGATTGCTCAGCTGAGCCCCGTACTGGGGGAGAGACCTTATTTCCCTTCTGGCAAACATTAACTTCCTTTGCTTTCCTCTTACATTCACTAATCCTAGAGGGAAATATTTACTGAATAAAATAGCATTTTTCATGCTAAATTATTCTGGTTTTGCACAAGTCTGACCCTTTGAGGTGCTCCGTCCTCCTGCTCACTCCAGAAATTGAGTCAGGATGCAGAGAAACTCATGGTTTGCAAAAGGATCATGAGATCTTTTAGGTTTATGCTCATTGCAAGTAAATCAAGGAAAATGCAGCACACACAGCTGGCAAACCTGCTAAGCAAACATCAGTGCTCATAAGAAAAGCAGAGCTGGGCTATAGATGGCTGTGCTATAGCTGTTCTCATCTGCAAGAATAATTAGGAACTGAATACATTATTTAGCAACTACTAAATGGGCTTGCAAATGTTGCAGATACTGGGCTAAGGAAGGAATATATAATTTTTCAAGGGCACTCTGCTCTTCAGGTAGCACTGCTGGCTCTAGAAATAAGTTTTGTTAGAGGTGTTGATTTCATAGCCCTCTACCAGAGAACTGACACCTTCCTTGTCCTGTAGTGTTGTTTTCTGCTAAGTGTGGTCAAGCTTATCAGACTGGTGGTGTCAAGTTAAAGATGGATTAAGATGTTATGAGAGTGCTTGAATCTGTAGTAAAGAAGAGTAAAGCACTTTTCTAATCAAATCTAAATCTAATAATTTCTTTGTAGGAAGAGTGATGCAGGACCTGGCCTGAGCACCCTGCTTCCCTAGTTACTTTCTGCATAGGAAAATCAGTGAGAAATGAGCATTGTAAGACAACCATAAACTTTAGCTTACAGAAAAGACTCTGAATGAGATTTTCAGATCTTTGCTTGCCCCTTAAAGAAACTGAAGTGGAATATTTGGACTTGTCTCCTTCCAGCCAGCTCCTAAAGATGATGTGGATCAATAGAAAAAATTACTTGCTACAATTCTTTTTTGTTCTTCAAGTATTTTATTTTGAAATAGAGAAGTTGGGGCCAAAAAAAAAAAAAAAGGAAAGCCAGGATGGCTAGGATGACCAGGATACAACAAAGTGTCTTGATAAAAAACAAAGTTTGGCCATGTTTGAAGAAAACATTCAGTTTTGCCAAGCCAGTGTTTGAAGCAAAACAAATGATCTAGCTTCCTAAAATGTACCTATTGCCTTTTACCTCACTAATGATTGCATAGGGTTTGCCAAGGATAAGTAAATGGAGGACTCTGATGCTCAGGCAGAGAAAGGAAATTACCTCCACAAACACCCCTGGGTACCACTGAGAAAGACAACATCTTCTGCCAAGGACTTTTGAGCATTTACTGGTTTTGGAAGCCTGTAGGCAGCAGCTGTGGGCTTCCGAAATTATACATGGGATCTACACCAACCACTGGCTTCCCATTCGTAGGAATGAGACCTTCAGAGGTCAGCTCTGCTCAGAATCATTAACATATGTCTGTACATCTTCGTAACAATCCATAAAGGTGGAAATTCTGGGCCCTCCTAGAGCTTCAGCAACCTAAAAAAGGTTTTTCCTAATGCTTAACAGAATTCTCCATTGCTGCTGTCTAATGCTGGTTCTTTCCCTCCTACCCACAAAGAACAGGCTGAGCAGCTTTTTCCTTGCTCTTTATAACATTTTTTTGCATCTCTGAAGGCTGTTACTGTCCCTCATCTTTGACTGAACAATTCCATTTAACTCCTCCTAACTCCCACAGGTGGTCTGCATTACGACTGCTGTGCTCTGGACTGGATGCTGTGGTTGAGCTGAATCCCTATTTTTCCTGTAGGGAATGGAAAGCTCCATTTCTAAGCATCCCACACCTAATTCCATGACCCCACTGACCCATTTACAACAGCACCTGCACATATATCCAAAGTATTTTCTGCAGCACCACAACTTACCCAACACTCCCTAACCAGTGTTTTTGTGCAGTTGATTGCCTGCACCAAACTCAAACCAGGTATTTACCTTTACTCACCTACTGAATGGAGTCTATTTTTATAAATATATAATCCCCAACAGCATCCCCTTCACAGCTTTCACAGGAACAAGTCCTACCATAAACAACTGACAACAATACAGTCAGAGCTTTTAGGGTTTTTCTTTATTTGTTGCTATTATATACCAAAATGCCATTAAAAAAATTACCAGCATCAAAGCATCATCAATTTTTGAGAATTTAAATTTCCCTTGGGGTGTTTTCAGCAGTTTGGGAGCATGCAGATGACTGACTCTGCCACAGAGTCATACGTATAAAGGCTTTGGTGGATTAATTTAATATTGAAGAAAGCAGGACTGAATGTGTTACTAGGCAGGTTTGTAATACAGGTCGTTTTTACGTAACCCAGAGAGAGGCCTTGGAACATATTATCCCAAACTGAAAAGTCACTCCTGGCAAATGTTTCAGTAAAATCTACCATCCCACCTTTTTAACTTCACCTAGAGAAATATTTCCCTGGAATTTCAGTGTCTGAGAGCTTCCCTAGAGCATTCCTGTGCACAGAGATTCAGAGATAATATGTCCCTAATATTATTAGGGACACAAGGATAGACACAAAATAGTCTGGTGGGCTTTTACTGGCAGAAAGAACACAAGTTAATAAAAAAGGTAAAATGGAATCATAGACTCATATGGAGTGATAATAGTAATTCAGGAGAAGTCACTTAACCTGTTTAAATTTCAAAGGCAACATAAATGAGGTACCTGAATTCAAGTGTTCATGTCTGTTGGCTATTTTACTACCAAACCACTTCCCTAAACAGCAGCAGGAGTGTTTCTGTACTCATGTCACACGCTGTGCTCAATGGGAGAGAGGGCAAAACCTTCCCAATTTCAAAGATGCTGCTCACCATGAAGTACCAGACTATGTAAAATCACCTGGGGCCTTTCCCTCTGTGATCAGCTGCAGTGGGGAGCCCAGTGCTGCTCTGATCCACGGACTCCTGCTTCTCAAGGACCTTTAGCCCAGCTCTGCCTGCATTCCCCACACTGTGCATCGTGCCTAGCACCACTTCCATTTTAAGTTCAAGGCACCACCCCACAGGAATGGCAGGATTAAGCCTTGCATGGAGCTGCCTGGGCAGTGAAGCCTCATGGACCAAGCCATGCATCAGTCTCCCTGTAGTAGGTGATGGATGAGCACTCATCTTACAGCTCAGCACAGACATATGGCTCTAAAAGCCAGATATTTCACATGGAGGTGCTGAGACTCTCAAACATGCATTACAAAAGGAGCAAGAAGATCTGTGTTGCTGCAGCAAAATATCCTGGTTGATGCGGAGATAAATTTATTTGCATAGATCTACACACAATGCTTAAAGTTTAAGTCAGTTCATATAATTCCTATTAGACCACTAGAACTCCCACCCACTCTGCAAAAGAAAAAAAAAAGAAAAAATCCCTTGAAAATTTCATTTTGAGAAAAGGAAATCAAATCTGAATAATATTTATGCAACAAAATAGATTTGGAGGTGTTGTTTTTCTAAGCATTGATCTAAGTTACTTATTAAACTAGGCAAATTTTGTATGGGGGAGAAAGCACCTTTTTTTGTATTAACTGATTTACTTTGAAACAGCAGACAGATACCAGGCTTAAAAGCTCTTTGCTGAGCCAGGAATAGGTGGGCCAAAAATCAAAGATGAGCATGAGCTGAGAACAAAAGATGGAATTGAATTAATTAATAAATTAATTTAATTAATCAGTTGTGGGAGGAATGTAAGAGAAAAAGTTTGATAGTTGTAGTGGAGAAGAAAGGGCATTGCAAAGGGAAAGGTGCCATGAGATTATACACCACTGCAAAGAGATAGAGGGAGAAAGAGAGAGTAAGAATTTACAGCTCATGGCACATGGGCAGTTTCACTGGGAAACAATTTGGAGTGGTGCTGAAAATGGAGAATTATAACGTGCCATGAATGTTTGTCTCTGTTGATGCTGTGACTTTCTCTTATCATGAGTAATGTCTTTTGATTGCCATCTTTAGAAAGGGTTTTGCAGCTTCCCCTGGAGGACAGAGACTGAGAGAGAGGAAATTGAGTGTCTGTGTGGGAAACGTTTTTGTCTACTCATAATTGGGTGCTTTTGCCATTCTGCTTTGCCTGTGCATGGGGTGCTTTTTCTGTCTCATGGAAGTTATTACATCTATAAATTGTCTATGAGGATGTTGTGCATTAGGTGAAGTATATTTTGCTTTGGGAGGAGCCCTAGGCATAGGATTCAGGAATATTTTTAAGACTGGGGACATATTGGCAATTTTCCTACATGTTATTCAAGGAATTATATGATTTCACTTCTCTACATACTCTTCTTTGGTATTTTCCTTTAAATGTTGAGTTTGGTGGTATTTGGTGCAGCTTAAGGGGTTTGAAGCAAGTTTCTGAGAAAATATAAAAAAAACAATTTGTGTGGAAAATATTTACTTTCCAAGCAGCTTCTTCAGACTCTCAAGGTGGGTATGGGTCCCCTTAGAACAGATGTGATGGTAGTGAAAACCTGACAGCCTATTGTCTCTTTTTTAGTGGTTTTGGATGACTACTGTATTTTTGTACACTAGTATGTGACTTGCACATTTTTATATAGCACAGATTTTTTCATACCATTTTTATGCTGACCATGGTTTGCTGGACTTCAATACTGCTAGAAGAGAATTCAAGAGATAGTCTGATGGTAGACTGAAGTGTCTTAAATTTTTCTTAGTGACCAGTGAGAAAATCTGAATTTTCAGCCCAGACGATAAAGACACCATCTGTGTATCTCAGACTTTAATTAAAGTTGACTTCAAAGTGAGGGGTTTTAATTCTCTTCAGCATTGCTCAATGAAGCTGTTGTAGCGTGGAGACACCTTGGTGCCTGCTTCTGTCATACAGTCAGGAGGAACTGTGTTGGCAAGGGCTATAAAAAGATGAACTTGGCATTTATTTAGGCTGGCAGTGTATTTAGGCTGGCAGTGTATTTAGGCTGGCCTACAGACTGGCCTTACTCTGACAGGTCCTCAGTGCAGGCTGTAGGCACCAGCACAGGTTGTGCTGCCACCCAGGGTGAAATCCTTCATGACTAAGGTGGTAGCAGCAAGGCAGTTGGAGTTGCACCATCAAGTTAATTTAGCTTCAAAGATGAGCAATTTTACATTGGCCTGGAAGAAGAGATTGCTTACCTAACAGTTTTCCTATTTTAGCCAGGGATGAAAATCAATCCAGAAACCTCTCTCCAGAAAACCAGCTTCACTTACAACCTCAACTCAACAAGCTTCAAAGCTTACTAAGTGTTTCCACGACTTTTCAAAGCAGTGCCATCTGCTTTGGCTGCAGCCTGGACCAAGATCCCTGAGCCCTGCCTGGCCACATAACACAGGATACAACTCCCAGGCCGTGGAATCCTGGTTCAGCCACTGCTGCTGTTCCACCTGCAATCACAGCAGCTGTTTCTCCATCCAAACAACCCAAGGCCCTGCAAGGACTGCACTGGAAAGTGCATTAGCTGTTAACCAACAATAACAATTTAATCTAAAGCACATTACTGCACAGAAGCCAAGGGCACTGATTGAATGTATCAAACTATGGCTTGGATTTCTGACAGCCATGTAATGAATTAACTGTGTAGTGACCACTCATGACAGATTTATAGTCCAGAGAAGGAAACAAAAATGAAACATTTGACAGCAAAATATCTATTTACATCCCATTGTGCAGAGTGCTTAGGCAGACACGTTGTAGCTCAATGAGAGATAAACAAGGGAAAGGTGGGGAAGGAAAAGACAGAAAAAGAAGGGGGGAGTAAGAGGGTAGTTGAGAGGCAGTGCTCAGACATCAGATTCCTGTGAGAAAGAAAAGGGATGTTTAGATTGGATACTGGGGAATATTTCATCACTGAAAGGGTGCTCAAACATTGGAACAGGCTGCTCTGGAATGGTGGTGGAAACTCACTATTAATATGAGAGTGGAAAATGAGAGGAAAAAGAAAAGATTGCTGAACCTGAAGCAGAACAGCACGTAGGAAAATAGAATCTGATTAACATAGTTGCAACTTCCCTTTGAAACAAGAAAAGAATACACATATTGCAAAAGATGCAAATTATAGAGAGGGAAAAGGACACTCCATGAAAGAAGTCTGTGGAGGCTGAATCGCAGACAGTAGCAAAACTGAACTAGGGAGGGAAAAAAGCAAAAATTACAGGAAAAGACAACAGGTTTTTGTGCTAAGTACTAAGCGGGAAATTATAGGCAAAGAATGCAATTCTAGGAAAAATAGCAGCTGTACAACACAATACAGAGATGAAACAATGCTTGCACCAATGAAAAGTCACTTATGAGGAGAAATTGTATCCATGAAAACAGCAATGACAATAAAAGGATTAACAATATGGGAACAACTGAAAATGCAAATATTTGGGTTAGAGAAAGGGTAATGATGCCACAGAAATCAGTGACAAATCACAAGAATTATTTTCACAGTGCTTCTTTGCATCTTGCATGAAAAAGCTGCTTACAGCAGATGTCTTTCCCAGAGCCTCTAGGAAGGCACAGACTTCTTCAAGCTTCTTGTAATTATTGTTATTACTGCTGGCTTTGTAAGAGCTTAATGACCTCAGCCATGGATCACAGCTCCAACTGTCCCAAGCACTGTACAAATATTCAGGGCAGCTTTATGATTTACAACCCATCAGGAGGAACCTGAGCTGATAAGCAGGAGAAGCAATAGTTTGGTAAATTTGGGGGTCATTCAGTGCCGACTTTCTTGAAAGTGTCACTAAAGAGAAAAGAAATGTTCCATTGTGGGATACAATGATCTGGACTGATAGCCAACCCTGGGACTGACGTGGTTCATGTGGTTTCTCAAGCTGTTCATGGCCTTCAGGAAATTGCAGTGCTTTGACAAAAATGAAGAACAAAAGTCATGTCACAATGTTCCAGGGCTGCATGTTGTCTTAGCACTGCATTTCATGCTGTTAGGGATTTTCCCTGGCAGCTTCCTTCACATTGCTGGCTCCTCACTCATCTCATAAATTACTGGAAGAGGTCTTAACTTGCTCTTCCAAACAGAGCCTGGACTGACAGAAATACAGCAGTCTGCTATTAATGCCAGAGAAATGCACTTGCACTTCCAACTGACTGGGGCAACATCCTTCCATCCCCCCTGCAACTGCAGAGAGGTACACAGATAAATCACTGCAGACTTCAGACAGTGCTTGGCACACAGAACCCAGCCCAGGAAGAGAAAGAAGCCCATACACAGTGCTTTGGGCATATTATCAATCAGAAGACTTGCATGGCACTGACTACTTTTAATTTTTCTGTGTAAACAGCTTGTTCTGCAAAGCCTGACATCTTCTGATGAATCCAGTGGTGAAAGGGAGGAACATCAGCATCAGTGGAAGAAACACAGGAAATAATGTCAATTGGGAAAACTCAGAGTCTTTTAGATTTTCTTAATTAGATTTACAACATTATTTAAATATCTCAAAGGCCCTCCTCTGACCAAATAATTAGAAAAATAATTAATGTTTTGACATAGTTCTGGTTAGTATACAGCATTGTTTAGGCAAGAGTAATTTTTCTAAAAAATAACTAACCCTGGATGTTGAGGCTGTGATATTCAAAGAAAATGCTGTGAGTTCCAAGGCTAATTCTAAGGGGAAAGGTGAAACATGAAGGAGAACCTTTAAGTGAATATCAATCCAAGTTTGGCACATTTTAATGTCAGAGAATAACGTGCTGTGTACTGCTGCTACTGCACCAGCTTTACATCCAATAGAAGAGTTTGATGAATGTGTCTGTTCATTGCTTTCCTGGTTTTGCACTTGGCATCACTGACCCAGATTCTGTGTATCAGCTCATGGATTTAGCTGACTAAATGGAGGTGGCTGTAGCTGGACAGTGTCTGCAGGCTGCCTTTAAAGTCAGTGGAGGTCCAGTGAACAGGGGCAGAGGTGGGGGAAAACCATCATTCTGACAGAGACATCAGCAAGAGGTCAGATGACCTGCTCTTTTAAACTACCTTTTTATCTCCATTGACAACAAAGAGTCCCATTGAGGCAGACCTTCATGTTAAATCTGAATGGGTAAAGCTATTTTGATTCCTCTGTAATCATACTTAGGTCTGAAAAATTCCTTATTACTCACATACTCTCTTTTTCTCTGGAGCAATTTCAAGCCATTAACTAAAATAAACAAATGGAATATGGTGCTGCAGTTCTTGATAGAGACTCCCATAGGAAAGACACCTCCCTGAGGCATCTTAGCATAGCCCAGGATTAGCCTGTGATTTTTAGAACCAAAGGCCTGAGGATGCAGAAGTCATAGGGAAAAAAATTCTTTTCAGGCCAGACAATCCCCTTTCCTGATATTGGGGGTTCCACATGACTCTGTCCTTGAGGCTGAGGAAAGAAACTTGTCGATAACACAACAGCATCAGTCTGTCTTCCTAGGGCCACCAAGGATCCATATGAGTTAGCAAACAAGAAAACCTTTCACCAGCTCTTCAAACTTTGGTATAACCCGTATGATTTCTACCCTCTACACCACCTTGCACATTCAGGTCCCTTTCTGCCTTGTAGAGTGTTAAATTGACCTTTGTTTCCCTCATCATTTCCCACTCCAGGTCCTGTGGGGCAGATGCCATTCCCACACCTCAGCACTCACACCTTGGACACAAACTCACACTCAGTTGCAGAGTGGGGGTCAGTGTGTTTATGCAGTCTGCACAAATGCTGCCTGCATTCAGGAGATTTAACTCCCACCCATTGTTGTTTTTGTTGGTTTACTCTGTTTCCAGTTGCCTCCACTGAGGTTTCACTGAAGGGCTTTTGTAACTCAAGACTTCATTACTTCATAATCTGAATTGACACAAGACCAGGGGACTTGTGTCCTTCTGTATCACTTTCACAAGGACAGGCACTCTTCCTCTGTGTGCTGGATGGAGGCAGTTGCACAGGTCCTGGCAGATGGTTTTCACCACCACATCACACAGCTCTTCCACAGCACAAGGACAATACTTGTCTCCCAGTCAAAAGCATGAGAGCAGTGATCACAGCATCCGTGCTAACACAGGCTGTGGGAGGCCATAAGCAGCATGACTGCACTGTAGTCACTGCTGTTGCCCTTTATGGTCCTATTTTTCTTTTTATTTTGTTCATTTTATACCTCGGTGCACATGGTGGTTTTGGCTTTCCCTCCAGATTGCACAGAGCTAGCTATTGTTTTTGCAGAGATTTGTGCACCTTTCCCATTAGCCAGCTTTATGCTTCCACTTGCCAAATCCCTCCTTGTCAATGAGCCAAGCAGGCCACTTCAACATCAACCATGGCAGCTAAAAAACAGGCACATCCTGTTAAGCCATGTGCACAAGATGGATTTGTTCCTTTCTCTGCATCTCTGGTTGACATTCCCCAATAGACACTCACTGGCCTCTGGCTTGCAGGGGGTGCTGAGAGTCTGGACACAAACACAGAGCAGATGCTCTCAGTGCAAACGCTGGTTTTGACCCAGCAGTCTAATTGTCTTTGCTCTGCACCTGATTCTAGGTTCACCAAACCTTCTTAGCAGCTACTTTGTGCTTGAAAGTAGTCTCCAGATCCAGATCTCTTTCACTCTGGGAACGGTGATATCCACCAGTGATCCAGGTTTCTCCAAAGTGAGGTGTGACTTTCTTCCCCCATACTTAAAGTACAAACCAGACTTCTCCTCCAAAACATCTTCTTCCCTTCCCCTTACAATTTTCTCATTTATACAACCAAAAATGAGCAAGAGTCCCAAAGGTATTAGAGTATTACCAAACGTGGATGTTAACATAACAATTTTCTCGTGAGACTTCAGAGATTGTTTGACACAGTTCCAGTTAGCAAGCACTAACACATAATTAGAGTAAAAAGCAATTAAATCAAAACTCATCTGTTTTATGTAAACTTATTTCCCATTTTACAACAGCAGTGCATTAGGGCCATGGTGCCCCACATGAGAGTGAAATGAGTGATAGCAATTGGGATCACAAGTCTGAAAAGGCTCCATCTAACATGATGAAAGAGTGTGCAGCAAGATGTACTTAAGAAACTGTAATGGAAATATTTCTGATATACTTTCCATCAAACAGATGCCTTTGAGCTTATGGCTTGCCAGACAGAGCATGACAACTGGCTAACAAGGATAACAGAGCTGGAACTCAAGCTGTGTGGAAACTTTTATTTTTTTGGTGCCTGTAGCCTGAAACTCTTTATCTGAACATCTGCTTCATTAAGAGATATTGTGATGCTATTCACAACAGCAACAAAGAGCTACAGAAAACACTATTCTCTGTTTTTCCTACCCATGTCCTATACCCCTCTTCGAAACTTTGCCACTACAGATGTGTTCCACGACACTCACTGTTGGCTTTCACTGTGCTTCCCCACAAAAATTGTAATGTGCTTCAAGGGAACATCATGGAAAGCAGACCAGTGATTTCTGACTGTTTCTGAAATAACAATCTGTGCAATTTTATTGTTGTTTCTGTTTTTGAAGGAGATCTTAAACTGGGAACAAGGGAATATCTCCAAGTAGTCTGCAATTACCCAGATATTGTCAGAGCCCTGCTTGGAATCAAGTTGAAAAGGCTGAATTACAGAAATAGTTTTAGAGTTTTGTGCTCTACTGATGATCAGCTGCATGAGGGAGTAGAATTTTAAGTTGTCCCTCAAGCAGGATTGAAAACGTTGCTTTTCCAATATTTCTTCCTTCCTCAGCCTCTTTGGAAATTCATAGGAAATTATGAAGATTGCTAGAAAAACCTGCATTGAATATCCTTCTTTAAGAGGAGATCAGCTTTATGCTGCTTAGTTGCCACTTAGTTCATCCTTTTAGTTAATCTTGCTTACTGCCGATTTTGTCTTTGATTTCCTACTTGGTTCCTCTTGTTCCACCCTCATTTAGAGAGGACTGGCCAAAGAACACAGTATTTTTAGGGCAATACCAAGGATCCCCTGCCTCTACTCACTGATAGACCAAGATAGACTAATAATGATATTTTAATTTAGTATCTAAAACAGACAGAATGAATTGCAGCCAAGGCTATCCTCCAAAGAAATAGCAGCAATTACCTGGGAAAGTGCTAAAATTATCCAAAAGGTGAACAGGGATGTGGGACTCTGCAGACCCAAGCAAACAGTAACAATTCCCCAAAATTCCTTTTCCTGCCATAGCATTTAGCATATGGAGAGACTGGATTTATGGCTTCAGCTTCCAGGTAGCAGAGCAATGCAAGTGTTAAGCCAGAAAGAAATGTAGATTTCAATTAATTTATTTCCAGATATTTGCTTATCTCTAAGCAGGCATGATTTGCAGGAGGAGGATGAGTGGGTGTTGCACCTTGCAGGCTGTTCTTTAAAAATTAAAGTAAAGCATATCTTTATCCAGCAAGGTCTGGCAGTGGTCCCTTTAGTAACACTTGGCAAAAACACAGTCAGCCACCAAATGCTTGTGCTGGGACCTACCCTCACCCACTCTCTCCTGGGCTAAAAATTAAATAAGTGGTGTGGACATATCCCCAAAATTTCAATTGAGTGAGCAAGGTCAGTTTATAAAGTTGATTCATGTAGTTCATTTTGATAAAAATATGGCCTAGGGATGTCAATATTTACTTATATCCACTCAGACAGACTTTTAAACCTAGACACTCCTATAGCACTGAGCTGTGTGTATTGAGTATGTGCCATTCATTGTAGGGGCAGCCAGGTCCCAGAAAAGTTTCTCCTCAAAGGCAGATCCACCTGAAAGTGATGTTTCTTCATATTTGGTTTTGACCAAGGCATCACTGAACCCTGACCCAAACTCTCCATGACCGCTTAGCAACAACTCCAATTTTTATTAATGTAGTGAATGGCTCCTCACTGACCTTCCTTTTCCTTTTCTTTTTTTCCTTTTCTTTTTTTCCTTTTCTTTTTTTCCTTTTCCTTTTCCTTTTCCTTTTCCTTTTCCTTTTCCTTTTCCT
>VYXF01009492.1:1426674-1512685 GCA_013397295.1 Polioptila caerulea
TTTTCCTTTTCCTTCTCCTTCTCCTTTTGTTTTTTTCCTTTTCTTTTTCCTTTTCCTAGTTTTTCCCTTCTCATTTCCTTTTCTTTCTCTTTTTCACTTCCTTTTTCCTTTTTTACCAAGGCCCTTGTGTCCCTGTGATCTCCTGGGCATTGACACATAGAAATCCAGGAACATACTTTGGTTCCTGGATATATGTTTTGGAGTTTAAGTTTAAAAAATGCTCACTATAGTGTCTTTGATTATTGCAATAAGCACTAAAGGATGTGAAAGGCATCTGCTGAAAAAGAGCAGTGAGTACTTTTCTGCTTTAAAGCATCTCCTAGATTTGCCCGAGATATGTAGAAGCTGCACTTTCATTTCCCTCTCACAAACAAGCAAGCAAAAACAAACAGAGAAGCAGAAAAATCTGAGCACTCCATTTATTACCCTCAACACAACACTGCCCAAAGGATCTCTTGTCAGAAAGACTTTGCTCCTACTCTTTTTCCTCAGCTGATCTTGGATCTGGGTCAACAGCCACCTGAACGTGAGCCAGGAGTGCCCAGGTAGCCAAGAAAGCCAAGGGCATCCGGGCCTGTATCAGCAATGGTGTGGCCAGCAGGACCAGGGCAGTGATTGTCCCCTTGTCCTGGGCACTGGTGAGGGCACACCTCGAGTGCTGTGTCCAGTTCTGGGCCTCTCACTATTGGAAGGAAATTGAGGGGCTGGAGAGAGTCCTGAGAAGGGCAGCGGAGCTGGTGAAGGGGCTGAGGCACAAGTCCTGTGAGGAGCAGCTGAGAGAGCTGGAGGAATTTAGCCTGGAGATAAGGAGGCTCAGGGTGGACCTTATCACTCCCTAAACCTCCTGAAAGGAGGCTGCAGCAGGTGGGAGTTGGTCTTTCCTCTCAGACAACCAGCAACAGAACAAGAGGAAATGGTCTCAAGCTGCACCAGAGGAGGTTCTGTTTGGACATCAGGAAGAATTTATTCATGGAAAGAGTTTCTAAAGTTGGAATGGACTGTCTGGAGAGGTGGTGGATTCACCATCCCTGGAAGTGTTCAAGAAACTATTGAATGTGGCACTCAGTGTTGTGGTGCAGTCAGCAAGGTACAGGTTAGTCCAAGATTGCACTCAATGATCTTGGAGGTCTTTTCCAACCCAAATGACTCTGTGAGTACTTCAAATGTTAAAAATTAGTTGGTATTTGAACAAGTGGCCTGGGTTGGTGTAAGGTCTCTAATCACTGCATGGTGCCACAGGAACCCTCTTCTCAGCTCAAACATAATCGTGGCAGTTCTGCAGAGGACCTGCACCCAGCCCCATGGACCACGGGAAACTCAGCCCAGTGACAGACCTAGCAAATGAATCTGGCTGCAGTCCCTTCAAGAACACAGGACATCCAATGCTTATCTTTGAATTTTTTTGCTATTTGAAAACTGTAACCATGATGTAAACTTCAAAATAATTACCTTACCTTGCATTATGTTGCTTGGTAATGGAATGTTTTCTGCTCATAAATAAATAAAATTAGTCATGACCAAATAGAAATTGCTTACCTGGCCCTTGCAGGATGTTAAACACATTCTTGATTAAAAAAAAAAATAAATGAATAGAAATATGTCAAAGGCACTCACACAAAATTGAGCAATTACATGCTCCAGCTTGGATCTCAGCTGCTCTCCAAACCAGCTCATGGGCTGAAGGATGCCAATACTCAGTTGCAGTCAGGATAGAAAGCAAAGAGCATTTTTAATGTAAGACAGTCTGAGCAAAAGCAAGAAACTGCAGCAAAGCCCCTGATACACCGAGAGGACCTGGTGAACATCCTCCATCTACTACAAACAAGCCCTTGCCACACTCTGCTCCATGGGATTCAAAGGTTCAGGTCTCCAGAAACTCTCATTAGAGGAGCTACACACCTAAAAGCACTGCTCAGAAAGGCATATCTGTAATTTTTAAGCACCATAGTTGGAGGAAGCTGATTTGCAGAGAGCCCTTGGAAATTAGGACAGGAAAGTTTTACAACCTTCCCTCCTGTCCCCAGGAGATAGAAGGGGGAAGACAGAAGTGTGAGCATTGCTGCAGACTCACACCAGAAGCTGTCCCAACCTGAGCCATGCAGGAATGGATGGGCTGGGGGAGCAGCCACATGAGGCAGATGCAGCAGTGGATCTTTGAGATTGTTCCCAAAAACAGCTGTGCTCAAAAAGCTGTTCCCAAAGACAGCAGTGTTATCACTGCTGGTCCAGCTGGGCTGTCTGGACTGATCCAGATCAACATGGGACTGATGACTGGAATTGTTTCCTGGGCATTTTCAAAGACCACAACTACAAAATTATTTTGAATTGGACAAAACAAAGAACTGGATATACTTTAGATGACAGCCATGTAATAGTAATGGGATGAATTAAAAGACAAAAAAACTCTCGCTCTCTCTTTCTTTCTCTCTCTCTCTTGCTCTCTCTAATCTCTGTGATTGTATGAGACATATGAGAAAGAATTTTTAGAACCAATAATCTTCATAGACTAAACATCTTTCATCCAGAAGAGAAAGACAAAAAAAAAGAAAGAAAAGTGTGTTAAAAACCAATAGCTATGTTCATTAATCAATTCATTCAGAAGAATTTTTTTCATTTCCCAGGCATTTGGGTAGAAGTAGATCCTGAGAAAAGGCTTTAAGAAATGCCTCAAGCAATGGAGAAATACAAAAAGCACTTTGCTGCTTCAGTGACATGTTTAACATAAAAGAAATTTAAACGTGATCATTTTTCAGCTCAACAGTTTTTGACTTTGTAATGAATAAAAATTTGAGGAAAGAAGAAGAAGAAGAAAAAAATACTACATTAAAAAGTGCTCCAGTCAAAAGCTTTGTGTATCAATGCCCAAGGACATTCACAAGGTATATTTTTTGAAGACNAGAAGAAGAAAAAGTACTACATTAAAAAGTGCTCCAGTCAGAAGCTTTGTGTACCAATGCCCAAGGACATTCACAAGGTATATTTTTTGAAGACTGTGGCTGGATTTACCATTAATATCAAGTTTGGTTTGTTTGGATTTTTTTAAAAATTAGACTAATTCTCAACAGATAAAGATGAACTCAATTTATGTCCAAAATCTTCTCTCCCTTCCAGTGATGCACTCCATATTAGGCCCACAGCTAAATCTGCTTCACTGAAACTACATGTTCTGTTTATTCATGAAACTTGAATATTGAACCAGGCACAGGCTATTGCATTTTGCCATAATAAATAATTTTAAAATTAGTAATCATTCTATTAAGTTTAAAGCTCACAAAATTATTAATTTCCTGTTCACTTCACACTGGGCCTTTGTTTGGAGGGGATGATTTCCCCAGTCCCAATGGTGAAGACAGATTGGAACTCTCAGGCTCTACCCCACTCTACTCATCCTAGTCCTCTCTTTCTTCTCTCAGAACACCCTGGGGAGGACCCAGCCCTCCCCAAACCCAGTGTGGAGAGTGGCACAGGAAGTGTTACTTTGACCATGAAAAGACATTAGCAACCACCCACTGCTTACAGACTTGCCTTGCCATGAAATGGCTTGGAAAAGTTTACAACTAAGCACTGTAACAAATGCTAGCTTAGTCATGTTTCATTTCTCCTACTCAACAGTCCTGATCATTATTTTCCTTACAGTGAGGTAATTAAGTGTATCTGTCATGTATTAGACTTTTAAGGTTACAGGCATTTGGTAAAACATTAAATGAAAACTGCAGTGATTCAGAGTTGTTACATTTCTAATATAATATTAATCCTCACTCAGACTTTTATGCATCATGCACACACAGTCACATGCACTCTCACTCCTCCTGCTTGATTTTTCAAAACCTTTCCTTCATGTGAGTCATTATTTTAACAAGGCAACAACAGGATGCTTCTGTCTCTTTGCCAAACACATGGGCAGCTGCTCCTCCTCTCCAGCAGGCCATGGAGGGATTTCAGAGTATCCCAGAAAAACGTGGACTTTCCAGTCAAGGCAGTATTTCTTTACATTACAGGTACACAACACGAGGAAAACCCCCTGTGCCCTCTCTTTTCCACCATGAGAGGCTGCACCTGGAGAAAAGATAATTCCCAAATAGAGAGTGGAACTGTGTCTAAGGGCAGCAAAACTCTTCAGGAGGGCTGGGACTCCTGCAACACTTCTGGTGCCAGAGACACCCATCTGAGTGGTGGGGAACAGCAGTACACATTCAGGCTGCCCTAACTCTGCTATCACAAAGGTCAGAACCTGCTTTACTCAGCAGGAGAATTGCACCAGTAGCAACTGCTTTGATAAAACTCACCATGAGAGCTGCCAGGTAAGTTCTTTCCACATTTCTATCAGTGTAGGGAGAGCAGAATTTTATTCCTTATTCCTCCACAATTTGTTATTTCCTTCTCTGGAGGTGCCTCACTGGTTCATAAGCCATAAGCCACCAGCAGTGTCACTAAGGTTATTCTCATAGTTTTATTCACAAAACACTTTCTGAAACTTGGTGGTTTATACTCTGTCACTAAGGGAGCCTGGCAAGTGAGAGATTATTCCTACAGGGTCAGAGAAAGGTAAATAAGAAAAACAAGCTTATTTTCAGTAGGTTTAAATTTGCTACACATGCATCCTCCCACCAGGAAGAGGTTGAAGATAAAAAGTCAGAATATATACATTTAAAGTATAGAAAGCTTCTGGGAGATAGAAGCAAAAAGCCTTTTTCCCACTAAAGATGCATTCAGATGGCTAAATGTAGCTCCTTGCACTTAAATATTCTAGCCCACACTGATCCCACAAGGATCCCATCAGAGTTAGTGGATACTCAGCAAGACAGTGAGCAGAATCTGGGGGATGGAACTCCTCTGGAAACAAGAATCTGTAGCACTGCTGTAGGTGCCCACCCCTCTTACTGGTTGTAAAGGAAGCCCAGGATGATACCAGAGATATCTAAAACTATATGAGAATAAATCCAGCTGATTTATTAAACCCAAGCAGCTGAGCACAGCAAGGCTCAAGAGCCAGCTCTGCCTTCCCACTCTGAGCAGTCATGATCCCCGTGCACCATCCTGAATTAAAGTCAGCAGTCTCAGGCTGAGGAGGGCTACTGAGAGCTCCTCTCCTGTGCAGAGTTCCTTGCTCATTCTCACTGCCTTCATCTGCTGCTCCCAGCATAAATAAACAGGCTTGTCTCATGAGAGAGCAAAGGGAAAAACAAACACCGACAAAGCTGAACTTCCATTCTGTCACCAGGCCTTTTGTCACAGCATCAATATTTTAAACAGCCACCTCAACCCTATTCAAAAAGTGGGCTGCCTTCTTTGTTTTCTTGAAATAAACACAATATTTTTATTTTTAATTTTCAAAAAATATCCTGAGGGTTCAGATGTGTCTACTGCCTCTGTGCAAACTGGAAGAAAGAAGTGAACAGCACTATAAAAAGAAGTTTGATTTCCAAGAGAAAAGGTTCTGAACAGTTCCAGAGGCTGTTGACAGGCTTAGTTCAAAAGATGACTGGAGTGAAAAGAGGAACAAGGAGAATTTTACAAAATGTGTTGTTACCACTGAAAATATTCTTGAACCCATATTGCCATGTAGATTTTTGGACACAGAGGGCATCAGCCAAAACTTTTCCTCTCTCACCTTGACTATCACTGCCAAATCCATGGTTTGTGCAGATGTTAGCTTCTAATAGTTGCTGTTGATGAAGATTCCAGCTGCCTGATGTAACAGATCATGCAAAGTGTAAATATTTGCAGCTCTGTCCCCCAGCAGGCAGGACAGACCAATGCTGCACCCAGGAATGGCTGAGCACACAGGGGTGGGTTCTGCTCACTGCTCATTCTGTCTCAGCTCTTTATCCCTGTCTAGGCAAAGAACCCCAAATGCAACATGATGGACTGGATGCCTGTTTGCTAGTGACATGCCAGAATGACTTCTCAGACATTTTGATCAGCCCTGGAGGCACGGATGACTTTTGAAAGGCTGCAATGTCATTTCTTCTCTTTCTCAGCAAACTCCTCTGGGTTCTGATCTGGACCAGATGGAGGTCAGCACCCAGCTCTTCAACCAGTGTTCTCTGCTGCTTGGAGGAAAGCAGACTGAAGACAGGAATCAGCTTTTGCAAAAGAACCAGGCTCACAGGCAGCAAAATCCTCTCTATCCCCATCCTCTTGTGCACAGTCATCACCATGCTGATGTGTTTCAGTACATAAGTTCTGGGTGCTTGCCTGGAGAAAGATGTGGGAGCAATTGCAATGCTTTTAATCAACTCAGAACAAAAGCTTTTGTTCTAGTTAATGTGCAAATTAAGTATCTTTCTCCTCCAAGCACATTAAAGTATTTCAAAAAATGGAGAGCACTGATTTAATAATTGAGTAAGCAGAATTGCAGGCATTTCTAGTAGCCTTGGTCCTTACAGTAATCTGGACACCCTTTGGAAGCACCAATATGCTCTCTTTCCTGTGTCCATCCCCTAAAAAATGTAGATCCCACACTCTCACTCCCCTTCTAGCAGAAGATTAGGAAAAAAACCCTAACCAGTATTCCCAGTGAGAGGAAAGCAGAGGCCCAGACCTGGGCTGGTGCTGCCCAGGAGAGGTGAGCCCAGCCCTGCTCCAGGCAGAGAGGGAGGCAGGCTTAGGAGAGCTGCCCTTAGAGGAAACAGAGCAATTACTGAGAGAGAAAAATGAGATACAGCCTCTTTCTGCCCATCCACGTGCAGCTTCCACAGCCTACCCTCTAGTTATTTAATGTGTATTATAACAGTGCTGCTTTGTAGGAAATGAGATTTCTGGCACATCTTATGAGCTGGAAGAATTCAGAGTCATGAGCCACAGCAGAGTATGGGGTATGGGGCAGGTAGATCTGGAGCAGCCTGACTGGTCCTGATGGCAGATAAAAGAACATGATGACTTTTTAGGAGCAGATAAGTCTGTCTGTGACCCACATAGCAGGGAGACAGAAGACATAAACAGTATTGCAGAGACTGGTGGGAAACACCACAAAAAAAAAAAATAGAGAGAAGAGAGAGAGAAAAAACTTCCATCTCTGGTGCTCTTGTTTCTGATTTCATCCATTTGGAGTTTCAATAATTTGCCTGTAGAAGTGGTAGTGAGATCAGAAATTCTTCTAAGTGTCAACCTCCCTTCACTTGGCTTCCTCTGCCATCCCTAACATCCAGAGTTAGGATCCTAATAACAAACTCTGATTATCTCAGGCCACAGTGTGAACCTGTCCCTGCATCTCTCCTGTCCTGGAAAAGCAAGAAAGTTCCTGTGATGCACCATAGCTGATCCCAGAATGCAGCTGCAGCATTTTCAACTGTATTTGTATGCAAAACACCGCAGAATTTATCCACAGGAATAAAAATCTACTCTCTGTCTTTGGCTATGGCTGTTTATTAAACCAGATATAATAACCATGAAGGTTAAAATTAGCTATGTTCAGATACCTTTGTAGTTCAGCTGTATTACAGCAGCACTAGAGGTTGCAATCATTATGTGCTATTCAGGTACAAATCTACTTTTCTACCTCTGTTATAGCCCCTTGCACAACACACCCTCCCCTCTCTTCTCCATAGTGTGACAAGACTGTCTCTAAATGGCTTTTGTCCCCTTTAGGCAAGTCTTGGTTTGCATTATTTAGTTGATCAGTGACTGGTGGGTCACTTCTGGGTGGGCTTGGATCAGCCTGGACCCTGGAGACAGCACTCCCTGTTTCTGTGGGTGGAAGAGACTGCCAGTACCAGAAAGAAAACATGAATTGCAGCTCAAAATATGCTGCAGCAGGTATGAACTGTAACATCATTGAATTTAATAATTTTGGCACAGCCCAAAATTCTTCCTCCAGCTCTAGCCTTGCCAGCAAACCTCCCAATGACAGAAAATGCATTTGTTATGATTTCTATAACAAGCTTAATTCTCTGAACCATCAGGTGTAACTGATGGAGATTGCCTTTCTCATTTGCTCAGTCTTGAAGCTTTCCGTGGAAGATCTCCAGGAAAATTCTTTAACAATAATTTTTCTTCCACTTCAGTTGCTCTTTATGAACTAGGACAATGAGTGGGCCATCCCTTTTTAAGTCTCCCTGAAGAGTACAGTCATATTTGAAACCAGAGAGAACAGTGCATAATGAAACAGAGCCATTAGCAAAGACTCTATTCTTGTCAAAAATTTGAAGATGCAGAGTGATAAAAAAGCACTGCAAGGGTCTTCACTTTTAAGGAAAACACACAGTCTTCTCTGCAAAACAAGAAACAGATGCATTGAAGAGAGCAATTTTCTGTTGAAAATAAAAGAAAAGCAAGAAAGGACTTCAAACTTTCAGGATTTAATTACGAAATTGTACAAAGATTATGAGCAGGAGGCAAATACGTTCAGGAAAAGACACATACACAAAACATTAAAACTTTGATTTCATTGGCTCTTTTAAATTATATTTAACTGTAGCTTAAAAATATCCCAGCAAAACAAAAACAAAAAGAGAAGCAAAAAAACCCCAGGAAATAAACAAACAAAAAAAAAACAACACAATACCTGGATATTAAGTGAGGTACCAGATCCAAAGGAAGGGGGGAAACATTTAGAACAGCCTTGATCAGCTCAGAAACTTCTGTTTGAAAAGGCCTCTCTGCAGGTATTGGCAGTTTTCATAAAGTGGTCTATTAAGAATATTTAATGAGAGGCAAGGCTGGTAGAGGTCTTTGCACACCTTTTGTTTGCTGCACAAAACGTAACTAAAATAAATAATACATGGCCATATCCACATGGTGCTAATGCTGTCACTGTAACCTAACTACCAATATCAACAGGTTGTTTATAACTTCCTGCCTTAAAGACATTTATTTAGAGAGCTAGAAAGACTTTATTTGATGCTTCTATGTCGAGGGAGGTGGTTGAATAGATGTGAGTTTAGTACCTTCTTCTTNTTAGAAAGACTTTACTTGCTGCTTCTCTGTCGAGGGAGGTGAATAGATGTGAGTTTAGTACCTTCTTCTTCAGAGAGTTTGATACAAGGGAGAGAAGATTTTTTTTTCTAGGAAAGTGTTCTGTAGTCACATATGAGACACACACAAAATTCATTTGGAATTACTATAATAGTGGAGAAAGACAGAAACATAGTGACATATGGGGATGTTGGAAAAAAATAGCAGCAAGATTACATTCTTCCCTGACTAAGCACTCTTATGAGGAAAAAAAATTAGAAATAGTTTTGGTTTGATTCCATCAAAAATACTGTTTCCTGGGCATATAATGAAGTCTCATGTCACAGAAACATGATGTCCATTGCTTTTTTTTCACAAACATGAAGAGAGGCAGGAAATACCCCACCACTACATATTTAGCAAAACTGGAAAAGCAGCAAATGTAAGGAACCTTCATTTCTTCTTACACATGTCCTTTGCCTGGTTGTAGACTGAAAAAAAAAAGAAAAAAACCCCAAAAAACCACTAAAAAAAATCGTCTTGCAAAGGCAGTTTCTTGAAAATATTGAGATGTTTCAACAGAAGCTGGCTGAGTTAATTCCTCATCTCTGCTTCCTGAAAGAAGTTAATGCAAAACTGAACACAGAAAATTTGGATCAAAAGGATTGTAAAGAATAAATGAAGGAATGGAACTTTAGGATAGCTAAAACAAAAGTCCACACACTTCTTTTGTCAGGTGTCTCCATGAGTGCTGGTCCTGGGAGCAGGTTCCAAAAGCAGGAAAAGCAGGTCCTGGACCTGTCCCAGGTCAGGAATGACCATGCTGTGGTTTGAGTGTCTTCACTGCTAAACAAAGCACTGCTTTGCCTGAGGTGTCACAGGATGTCACACCAAGGTTGGGCATGATTTATTCCTGGTCTCTCTCTGCCTGGTAGGTATCCTCAAAGATATAATTTCATAGGGCTTTGGGCAATAGTCCTTTTAATCCCCAAGAGAATGAAAGTTCCCTAAGGCATCATCTGCTATTCAGCATTACTAAACAATGCTGAGGCTCTGAACACTGCTCTTAGAAAAACTTATTATCCTTGTGCATTGTAGCAATGTTAAGAAATCATCACCTGGGTTCAGGTGCTGTGGTGGGCCTGAGAAAAACACATTCCCTCACCCTCTTAGTGAACCATAAAATTGCATTTCCAGGCCATTCATAACTGCCAGTATGAAATTCGCTTTTGCTTGTGGTTTATTTTTTTCAACTTATAATTATTTACATATAACTCTACTAATTTTAAGCCAATTGCTTTGGGATTATTACTGTTTATCTTCTGAGCTCTAAGTTGTGAATAATGACATTTCCAGGCTTTTCTCATTAATCATAAAGCCATTAACGTGTTTACGCTCAGTCAGAGGTAGAGAAGAGCTGTTCATGATCACAGAGACCTAAACACCAGGGTCTGAAGAAATATGCTAAGTATTTTGAGCTTTGTGAAAAAAATGGCATTGACAGCTAGTGCTTTATACAGCTAAACCCTTTCACACTGTTACAGATAGGATAACCACTCACCACCAGCTGCTAAAGTCTGAGTGTAGAAATGGGCTGCAAAGATGGGATAATGGTGTTGTCTATTTGCCAAATACCCTGCAGTAAATTTACTTTCACTCGTGGCACCAGGTTTTATAGAGAGGCTTCTTACTGAAATGCAAAAAAATGTGATTTATACATCAGAGAAAGAAGAACCTGGGCATCAGTTTAAGTCTGAATGTGGCATTTTTGCCTTTAACGTGTTTGAAATTGGTCATAGAGTATAAAAGACACAGTGCAGATAGAAACTTCAAATGCATACCTATGAGCTTGCTTGGCAAAGTCATTATTCAATGTGGAAGAATTGATAGTTTAATTCAGCAAAAATTGCAACTTAAATGACTTAGGGTTAGTACTTGACAATATCATTAGTGGGTTTTTCCCTTGCTTTTCAGCATGAGGAGGCAGTTCTGCCTTCTCTAGTCAATGCAGGTAGTGCTCAAAGTGTGGTGGATGAGAATTAACTATCTCATTGCGGTCGTTTAACTCAATACATATTGATTTGTGGGTCCTGTGACCTAAAAAAAAAAAGACAAACTACATTAAACTTCGAAATACTGTTAAATAAGGATGGTCTTCACCCAATTAGATAACAGAAAACACACCCCAGTATCACTCTTGTGGTAGGGAAGTTAAAAGACATTGGCATCTGGAAACCGTAACTTACCGCCAGTGATATTCCGTCGGCTAGTTTGATCTCTGGCCAAGCTGCCTCACTGGCATAGAAGTCACCACAGCCATATCAATCCTGCCTCTTTCAGACAGAGTTCAGTTCAGTGGTAAGAGTAAAAGACATTTCAAGACCCTGTGGCTGACACTATTGACTGGTATTTAAGAGAATTATCTCCAGCTCTGCTGCAGAGTTCGTGTATCACATTTCACAAACCCAGGCATTCCTTTTCTGTGCATCTGCCTGAGGGGTAAAGGCCTTGACCACCCCATCAGTGTTCTGCAGCCCTGATGTCCAGATGGGGATCTGCCACAGAGTGTTGTGGCCCCTTCTGGCTCACAGATCTAGGTTTCTGGGAGGCAGAAGAGGCCAGTGAGTATCTGCCTCTTCTCCTGGACCTTCATCATGGTGTAATGAAGGCATGTATGTGGACCTGGAAGATGTGCCCTAGTTCTGCTGGGTTGGTAATGTCAAATAAACATCACAAACCATCTCCACCGAGCTGGCTGAAAATTTCACTCAGTGAAATTATTAAACAATGAAGAGGAGGAGAAGAACCATGCAGGTGAGGGCAGCAGAAGGGGAAAGGACACTCTCAATCTATGGCAGCCTTTGTTTAAGCCAGCTGAGAAACCACATTTACCTTTGCCATCCACATTTCTCTTCAATTCATTCTGTTCCATAAACTGGTTTCCTGTACTCAAGCACATTGTAATTCCTCTCTGATTATCATATTCACTGTTCTACTTTATAACCAGAACATAATGGAAAAGTTCATAGACTGCTCTTGTTGCAAGTTACACTGGTGGCACCAAGGACAGGATGTGGCCCTTTGATGTGACATTGCCAGTGAGGAGATCAGCAAATGCCTGGCCCTGTTCTGTTCTGATTTTTGCAGGAGAAATTGTGTTTCTTCACATCTTTGTTTGGATGTCAAATGTTTTGTTTTAATGTGACATATTCAGGTGAAAATTAACAACTAATAATGCATTAAAATAATCATTTTTACTTCAGTAAAAGTAGATGTGATATTAGATGCAATATTTGCTGGCATGACATAACTGACCTAGTCTACCTGGTAAAGAAACTTATCTTTTGAAGTCAGGTACGTTGAGCATTTCTGATGGAAACAGAGCACAGATAATTACATAACAGTTTATTGTAGACATTTTATTACAGCACCAAAATAAAAGCCCTGTTGCACTCTACCACAAGCCAATGTAGATTCATCCATGAAGTTGCATACAGAACTGATTTTCCCCTAGCAAGATGCTCCTCTGATGGCATTTATACCCACCCTTCTAATAAGCCTGTAAAAATCTGTACTTTGTAGGGCTGTAGAGAGAATTCCAAGCAGGAATTAATTTGCTGAGAGATGTCCCTAATGCTCTACAGTCTCTTGGCCCCATTTCCTTCTGCTCCAGGAAAATGACACAAACCTGTTTGAACTACCCTGAGCTCAAAGCAGCAGTGTTACCCACTCTCCTCTCCTGCCACTGTACCTCAGCAGAGAATCTGCTGAGGATAATGAATGCAAACAGATCCCTGTGGGGATAATCTGATGGGGAGGGCCAGGTATCTAATAGCTGGGGTTATGAGTGGCTTGTGGAGCACATCTTTACCTGTGGAATCAGTCCTATTTCCCTATTATCCAGCTCATAAAGATTTCTAAAACACTTCTGACATCCTGAGCCATACCTATGGTACATTTTTCCACTCAGCCTCTTTAATTTTCTTGTTTACCTCTCTTTTGCTTCACTGTTCCCACACTGATATGTGGACATAAGAATGTCCAAGGACTGAAATACAGATCTCTGAAAGATTTGTCAGGAGTAATGAACAACCTTTTTTCCCTTTTTTTTTTTTTAATTTTCCTTATTCGGTTTTTCCTTGTTTTCTTTTTCAGTTTTTCTCTCCAAAACAGCTAGAGTGGTAAGAACAATTTTATATTGGTGTACAGTTTGGTGCATGTTCAATGAAAGGCTAGTGGTATTCTTTGAAAAGTTTTAACCTCAAGAGGATCTGTAAAAAGTTGTGCTGAAGGGAACAATTATCAAAGACCAACTCATGAGCTGGCAGTGCAGAAAAATAAAAAAGCATGTAAAAGCAAAATACCCCCACTTCTGTACTGAGGCTTTTGGCTTGCAACAATATAGCTTCTGACAACAACAGAAGAGAAGAATGAAAAAGAAAGCAAAGCATTCACTCTCTTCCAGGATGCTCTCACCAATTTTACAAGGTAGGACATAAAAAAAGAAAAAACCCACCACAATATCAAGCAAACAGTCCCTGAAACATTCAAAGGCATGTAAATGTTAATAACACCTGACACCAACCTTCTGATTTAGTTGGCAGTGGTCAAGTGTAATTTTTTGGTAAAAGGAGCAAGAGTTTGAGGGAAATGGATTTTTTTTTTTTTAACTCATATTAAATAAAGTTTCTTCACTGGAGATGCCTCTTAAGAAAGTTTTCTTAATACAACTTCCCTCTCAGTCTTCTGCAGGATATCTCCTTTCTTTTGATAAAGCAAAGGACATTTGTTATCACTCTTGCCAAAAACATCTAATAACAAAGGAAAAATCCCCCAGGCTTAAAGAATTCAAGGAGGATTTTGTAATCTGAGTTCCCAAATTCCACAATTCCCTAAAGTCCAAAAACTCCCAAACTTTTATTTTCAAAAATAATCTCAAAAAGTAGAACAGAACTGGACATGGAAGAAGCATGCAGATTCCTTCTCTCTGCAGCAGGATGTGACCCCATCATGCTGACAGCCTCTAGATTATCTGAGCATCCTCAAATGATGTGTTAGAAACTGTTTGACACTTTGGCAAACCCACATGCATATAAATATCTGGCCTGAATTTTAGCAGAACAGGACATGTGGATAAAAAACAGCCACTTCCAGTGTTTTCTCTTCCAGAAAAGTTTGTATTTGCCCTGCTTATTTCCAGTTGTGGTCTAAGTGACGCAGAAGATGTGAAGAACTGTTCCCTGTGTGATTATTTCCCAAAGTTACCTCTACAATGTTAGGAGGCCCCTCCTGCTTGTCAGACAAGTCTGTCCTCCCCCTTTGAGCAGTTCCACTTCCTTACTCATGCCTGTAACTTGAATTAACTTTAGAAGGTTGTATCCTTCTCAGGGTCAAAATGGAAGGAGATACTCTGGTGTGGAGAGGAGCCAGACAATCCATGTGGATCATTTACCATCTACAAAGCATACAAATTGCTGCTGTGTTGTCTGCTTTTATCTGGGTCATGCTGGTCAGAGATTTTTAAGATATTTATAGAAAGGTAAGAGATGCAGTTATCAGAATTTTCTAAATCACCTGGCTAGCATTGAAATGAAAGACAAATAGCCATCAAGGTACTTTACAAAACCTACTCAATACCAACATGCCAAAATGTTTGTTAATATCTAGCCTGCATATTGTCTTAGAGAGAGACAAAATATATGTAATTATTTTAAATGAGAAAGGCATTATTTACTGGAAAATTATTTTCACCTGCTTCTAAACAGAGCCAGAACTTCTTGTTTCTGAATGACTCTGTGGGTCAGGAGGACACAAATGAAGCATTGGACAACACTTGCCTTTCCCCACCCAAATCTGTGGATTCAGGTCCAATTTTACCAAAGACCTCATGTGGTGGGAAAAAAAGAGGCAAACTGCTTTTTCTATGTGACACACTGTTTTTTGTCTTTAGCTGGCTCAGAGAACATCTGCTTCTCACCCTGCAGACCTCCCTGCCATCTTATGCTGACCAAGCACATGGAGTGGGAAACCCAAACCCACAAAAGTAATGTTCCACATCAGAAATGGGCAGTGGAGTGTGGCCTCTGCCTCCCTGCTTTAGACACCTCCTCCAGCAGAGGATTTGTGAAGTACTTTTTTCTCCTTTGCTGTGTACTTTGTCCTGTGTACCACAGGAAAGGAAATGTAGTGCATGCTACAGAGAAAACTGATCCAGTTTTCTACTCTTACACAACCAAAGCTAAAAGAAAAATCCCTCCTGGAACCTCAATGCAGAAAAATCACAATAATAGGGGATAAAAATCCTGATGCAACTAGGAACACTCAGTACATGCTCCTCATGACATCTCTAACATTAACAATTCTTCATAGTTCTTCCCTCCTAGCAACCAAATTTTGGCTAAAAATAGGGAAAATTAATCTTTCCTGTTCCCTGAGATAGCCAGGTGGAGTCCCCAATCAGGGGGTTAATATGGCATAAAAGTGAGGTCCATGGACAGCAAAAAAAAATTAGGATTTTGCTTTGTTTTTCTAAGTGAGCTCTTGGATAAAAACTACTTCCTACTACTAAATCATTTAAAATACAATTATTTAAAAATCCTCTGTAAGCAAAATGGACCATGTGCTACTTAAACCTTTATGGAAAAAAGTTTTTGTTCTTCACCAGCCTGATGGGATTTGCCCTTTTCATGCTTGCACTCACCTCCACCACCAATGTGACTGGCAAAGGCCAGGGCACCTACTAATTGCTAGGAAGTAATGAAGCAGGGTCTGAGCTATCTCCCCTCTTTCCCTGATGGATGTGCACA
This sequence comes from Polioptila caerulea, assembly GCA_013397295.1. NCBI lineage: Eukaryota > Metazoa > Chordata > Aves > Passeriformes > Certhiidae > Polioptila > Polioptila caerulea. Next base: position 1,442,376 of record VYXF01009492.1, read on the forward strand.
CAGGTCCTGAGTCATGAGAGACTCCTGAGTCATGAGATCCCTCCCTTGCATGAATTCTGATGTTCCCACATCAGAATCATGTTTACTCCTTCTCCTGACTTGTATTAGGTTCTTATGTTATTATGTTCTAGGATGTTATTTTAAGTAGAAACCTTGCACAATAAAATGTACTTTTGTACCACCAGGAAAAATTCCTAGGTAAACACATTTACTAGGCCTTGTGGTCAATAGGCTGGAAAAACATCTCTTGTATTGTGCACAAAGTGAAGATTTAAACAATGAGGGATTTAAGGACTTGGATAAATGTGCTCAAGTCAGGTCTTCATCTTGTGAAATTCTTTTTCATGGAGTTTCACAAACCTTCAGCTTTTCTCTTTTGCAAAGTGAAGACTATATCTATTTTATATTAATATTAAAAAATAAAGCAAACAAACTAGAAAAAAATCCCCCAAGATTCAACCAAGCTTGCAGTGCTGCTCCAAATAAATAAGCTCAGACATAACATTATGCAGATCAGTTCATTTGAGATCAGCTTTCAGGTGTTACAGTGATGACAATGGGATTATTTACAAGGGGATGAAATCATGTAAACCTATGTAGGGCAGAGAAGGATGTAAGAGAAGCAAAATAAGTGTTGGATTCCTGTTCAGGTCTTCACCTCTCTGGCTTTGCCAGATCTCCCTCTGACACAACCATAAGCTCTGGGTATGCAAAGAGCAAAGCAGGCAGTCAAATGCATTATGTATTATTTTTTGGCAGTCTTTAGAGATGACTTAGTTTCTCTTGCCAGACATTTTCTAATTATTTTTTTGCTGCTTTAAGGGGAGACTGTGTTCTGCTTGTCTACACCTTGTTTCCAGGCAGCACACAATTTTGCTTTTTAGGCTGATGTTTATCACTCTGTGTTTACCTTTAAAAAGAGAATCTCTTTCCTGTAGTTGTAGTTATTAATTCTTTCATCTCCTTCCCTATTTGTTTCATCTGCATTGCACTGCTACATGGTTCATATTCTTTATTGTGCTATTATTTGCCTCAAATACGTTTTGCACTGTTGCATGAATTATTTTTGACAGCTGAACAAAGGCAAGATGTTAATCCAAGGAAGCCATCTGCAGAAAGTGCTATTAAACAAGAGCAGGAATGTCTGTGCAACGTACCCTATCCAAAGAGGAACAGTAAAAACTGGGAATCATCAGCCTGTGGGTGTCACCACACTGACAAAGCCAACAGCACTGGGAAGTCAGGGACCAGCACTGTGGCTTAAATCCAGCTGGAATTAGAGAAATTAAGCACCATGAAGGCACTCACTCAGCCCTCCTCTCTTCCCTTCCCACTCCTGTCAAAGGTGGAAGAGAATAGAAAATACAACTTGTAGATTGAGATAAGAACAGTTTATTAATTATTTATTAATTTTTAAAAAGTAAAATACAAAACCAATGGTAAATAATAATAATAATAAGAGTAATTATGATAATAAAAAGGAAAGAAAACAACCAAAAAAAAAAAAAAAAGTGATGCAACAATGCAATTACTCACCACCCACTGACTGATGCCAGATCCCCTTCCCTGAACCCATTTCAGTCCCTGCTGCCAGGTAATTTCCCCAGTTTATATCCTGGACATGCATTCTATTGTATGGAATACTGTCCCAGCTATGCTCTGTCCTAGTTTGGACACTGATTAAATGCCATACAAGCATTATCCTTGATAACAGACCTACCCATTCTCAAGTCCCTGGTGTATCACTCAATAGGTTTCAGTTCTGGAACTGTAATCTTAAAACTCCACTTGCTCACGGGGCATGTAATAACATTCAAAAACCTCCATCATGCCAGAAAAGTTATCCTTTCTACCTCAGTGAACAAAAAACTGCACTCTCTTTTAAGGTTGCTTAACTTTCAGCTGTTAAAACTGAGGCAGTCACTTACAAAAAGCACTTACATATATCACAGAAGTAATAAAAAGCTAATGTCTGTTCATTTATTTGTCTTCTGAAAGATGGCCTGAGTGCTATCTCAACACTGGGAGGCATGAGTAACTCCCAAGCATAGATACAGATAAATAAATGTGTTATTCCTTATTACTGACAATTGTGCATGAATGCAGTAGGGGCATTTAGAGCTCACTGTGCAAATGAGAAAGGGACAGGACTTGAGTCTTTTTAGCTGAGGAAAAGTCACTCTATTCAAAAAGGTTGGGGGCAGCAGAACAAGAATATCCTGATCGTACTGAGAAATGGAGAAAGCACAACCCTGTCAAACACACACTTTTTGCAGCTCTGCAATTGCCCATTCACCCTCTTCTCACACAGAAACCACTGCTGTCTACAAGTAATGAATTCCAGCTCTTCATGTTGGCTTCTACTCAAAGTTAATTCAGATTTTTATGGGCGGTCCTGTTTTCCCATTCATGATCCTGACAAATAATGACAACGTTCAGATATACATGTGAAAATTTCATAGCAGGGACTACAAAATAACCAAGATGCTTCCTGCAGGCTGGTGAGGTGTTTCTTCTCTTTGCTTTGGGAAACATCAAAACAGGAGCTGGACATGGATTCACTGTTGTCTGAGAAAGGGAAATGCTGTAGGACAGCCAGAGACACTGAGATCCTTTCCGTGAAGTCAATGTTAACAATAGATTTGAGTGGTTGGGTTTTTAATATTTCTTTTTATTTATTTATTTATTTGAAATTTCATAGTGCAAGGTTTCAACCTTCTCCCAGCTGTAGTTACAAGAAATCTAGAAAACAAAGCCTCTGTGCTGTGGATGATCAGACAATCTTTTTTTTTTTTTTTTTACTAATGAAATCCATTTCATTCACCATTTTTTTCCAGTAGGTCACCATTTTGCCCTTGAGAACATAGATTAAAGAAAGACTTTTTATTAATTACTTCATGTTCTGCAAGAAGTCACAAGGACTTCTGAAGTTTCCTGGCCATGGTGTGCCAATGTAGAGACCTGCTAAACAACTACAGACAGATCAAACAGGCAGTGAGACAAACTCTGTTCTGATTTACTCTCTGTGGAAGCTGGCTGAAACTTTGAAGTTGTGAGGGATGTAAATCAGGGCAGGGTTTGTCAAAGTCTTTTCCACGCAATTTTTAGAGATCTTAAAAGAACAACTTCCCTGCTGTTGCACAGACCTGGTAGAGCATTCCTGGGATGGTGGCAGTACTGGAGGTAAGGGGGAGATTTTGTGTTTTCTTGAGGAGATGCTCCTTACCTCCAGGAGCAATGACTCTTCACATCCTTCCTCCTCAAGAGGTATTTGGAAGGACTAAAATGCTAATAACAGTCTCCTGACTTGAAATCTGCCACCAAGAGGATATCTGTGCTCACATCTCCCATGAATTTCAGTTTTCCTATCCCTGTGCAAGGGCTCATCCCAAATCACCCTCCTAGTGGTTCACAGCAGGATTGGATGTCTGAGTTCAGTCACAATTGCCTGGTGAATTTTCTTGATTCTTTATCAGTGCATTAGGAGACCTGAACAAGACAAATCCCTTTTTGACTTGGTTCTAGTAGAGAAATATTTCCTTCATCACCATTCTAAGGGCACTTGGCCATTTTCCATCCTTTCTTCCATGGGCTTCACTCTGAAAACTAATCCATCACATTCCCATCTTGATGAATTCCCCTTTAGCTCTCCAGTCTCAGTGCTGTGTCTATCCCATCTCAAATGCTGTTAGAAGGTCTATAAACATCCACCTCCACACCTCTGCAGAGATGCAACAACACCAGGCTTATTTCACAGGAAGGAGAGTTGTGGGGGCTTTTTTTCCAGGTGAAAGAATCAGCTCTTTGAGAACACAAACCAATCTAGATCTTCTAACCATAACCTCAGCTGTGACTAGGAAATAGATCTTAATGTTCTGTCACCAGAACACATCATAACATCTGTGGCCATATTAGGTAGCTTCATGAAAAGGGGGAAAACCAAATGAAACCAAAAGTCTTTTCATGCACAGGAATCTGTGAATTGTTTGATTTTGAGACTACAGAAGTATTTCATTTCAGCCAAAATGTTTTGCAGAGATAAGGAAATAATGTATCAATTTATGTGATGTCTTTGCAATGTTGTAAAAATACATATTGACATGGGATGCAGCAGTCTAGACAAAATGAGTCTGGACAACAAAGTCAGGAGAAAACATTTTTTTCCTATCAAAATAAAATGAGAAATAAAAATAACTTGGATTTTCTCCCATCCTATTTTTGAAAACTGACACATTCTTAGACACATTTCTATTTAAATGTTATTTTTTTGTGGAAACGTCTTGGATCTAAACTTTTTCATAAACCCTGCTAATGATTCTCTCTTCACTTGTGGATCAAATATAATAAAGTCATCTTTGACTAACTGTGTCCCACTTGTGGATAATACAGACTGGAGCATGAATTAAACCTATCATCTAGTGGAAAAGAATCCCAGAAATTTGAGGAACCCAAAAGCAATATGTTCTCTTGGATTATTCTGCTGAAAAAACCAGATTCTTGGGTGCTGGAAAAGCCACAGCTTCTATTTGTCCATAGTTAAAGCATTCCAAAAACTGGATAATTACCTAAAGTGGTCAGCTATTGCATTTTTTTCTTTCCCATTGGTATGAGAAGTAAGCACGTACTTTTTGCCAGGCAGAACAGTAATCAATAGGTAATGGAGAAGTAATTTGTCTGATGACATCAACTGGATGCCAGTCCTTCAGCACCTCTATTAATAAATGTCATGTATCCATGCCAGGATACTTGAGATCACATTGAGCTCTGAAGTCACACTATTGACTATGAAATATTTCTAAATAATGTCTCAATCTATATTGTCAGTTTCCACATGAGATTCTAGATGAGATGTGCCTCTCATTTCCATTAGCTGGAGTTCTGAGCAACTCCACTGCCTAACTCCTATATGAAATTAATGTTGCTGAAGGAAAGAACTTGATTCACTGCGTAAGTACCAGATGCAAGTTTAATACTTTGCAAATCTCTAGCAGGACTCTCAGGGTGAATGAACATCTCTGCTGAAACCAAATATCTCACCCTGGAGATCGACATATCTAGGTCAATGTTCTCCAGAATGGATTGATCCAGGGGTACCTTTCACTTCCCTAAAGCAGATAATTCGCTTTTTACATACAATTTAGGGTTTCAATGTTCAGCTTGTATTCTCTTATATCCATGCACGTCTTCAGAGAGCAAAGATTTCTCAGGGCACTGTGAATAGGGGCAGTATCATTGCAGCCTTTCTATGACTAACAGCCTGAAAGGAAGAGGAGACCTTTCCCTACGTGGGGAACTAAAGAATCTTGTGATCCTTTCCTGCCATCTTCCTCCTCATTCCACCACTCCTCACCCGAGATCTTGGAGGCCACTTTGCCAGAGTGACTCCTGCTTGCAGGAACAGTTGCAGTAGCTGCAATAGCTGTGAACCATCTGCTTCCTCCCTTTTCCTGTGGAACAGACTGAACTTCACCTCATGTCACTTGTATCTTCACTCCAGGCCTATGTGCCCATTTTTTCCTGTTTCTCCCTCTGTTTCAATCCACACTCACGGTTCCAACCCTTTCCCTTCACTGAGACTTCTCCTAAAGCCTCTTGTGTCTCATTAAGTCTTTGGGTTGTTCCTACACACTGTGATCACATACATGGTTATGCTGTTTATTAGTGATGCTGTCTTTGAATTCAGGGATGCAAACTGAGTCTTTCACTGGCACTCAGAGATCAGAAGTTGCAGATAAATGCATTCATATACCATTGACTTTAGCATCTTTAGGACAAGCCTATGATGCTGACAAAAATTCTCATTCAGTGACATCTCTGCAACAGTGTAGTCTGAGAGAACTCTCAAAATGCATCAGCATAGATTTAAAGGAAACCCTTTACAGGGAACTAAAGCTCTTCTCATGAGTCCAGTGGGGTCAAGTTTAAGGCTGAAAATTCAGAATGTAGAGATATGGCTGCATCAAAGTGTGTGTGACAGCACCCATTAACAGTCTGCTACACTCCAAAATCTGATGCAATTCAAAGTGAAGTGAGCAGATGTAACACAACATGCTCCCAGCACACTCCCAGACTCACAGGAGCTCTGCCTCTATTCATTTTGATTTGAAAAGCAATTAACTGATACAAATTAAGGAAACAAGAGATAACTCTTAAATCTAGCTGTAAAAAGGACATTATAACACAACTAACTCGTCAAATTTCTACAAGAATTTGCTTGGATAGTACTGAGTCCATCAGGATCTGTACACACAGAGTAAATAATATTCTTCTCAGCATAAGTGAAAATATCACACTTTTCCAAAATATACTTGCATCACTGTTTATAGGGGAAATACTGTGTACTAGCATCAGGAATTGTGCATCATAGATAAAGTAACCTCAGAGTCAGCTGGCTGAACACCTACACTAACATGTCTGTTCTTTCAATTCAGTGAAGTTCTTCTGCAGTCAGTAAAAGACAGGCATTGGGCATTTTTGAAAACCAGGCTGCTTTTATTTCAAAGATAACTCTGGTGCCCTCAACCCACTGACTAAAATCCCATTAGCAGAGTCTCATGAGAAATGGAAAAAAGACTGGTAGGGTTGGCACTTCCTACATCCCCAGTCCAGCCTGCAAGTGACACAGCTGCCATTCCCTTCTGCTTGTCTCATTAAACAGGGAGAGGGCGATTTTATTTTTTCTTTTTAACCACCAAATTTAATGAAGAAAGGAGTTTCAGTGGGAATGAAGGGTGCAGCTTTATGTTAGAGAAACTTCCAGTAGATTCATATCTAATTTCCAGAACAGAATTGTTATTAGTTTGGGGTTTTTGTTGGGTTGCAGATTTCTTGTTTCTACTGAAAAAAAAAAAAAAAAAAAAAAAAAAAAAGACGGATTTTAAAAANAAAGGAAGGATTTTAGAAATATTGGAGTGTTGTTTTCAAGTTTCAAAAATAAATACTTTCTAGCAGGATGGAACATTTAATTTTTACAGCTTCCAAAATGAAGCTCTTGAGTTTGTCACTTTGAAACCTCATTTTCCATTCAGAAGCAGAAGAAGAACAGGAGGCATTTACAGCCCACCCAAATGGAACAAAACATTTCAAAACAAGTATTTTGATTACAGTGCAAATAGATGCCCACAAAAACATCACAACCAAAGAAAGGGCTGGAGAGAGAGGAATGCCAACCCTGACAGCATTCACTTGGTGTTTGAGGAGATGCCCAGGACAATGGAGCCACGAGGGTGGACCTGAAGATGGTCCATCTTCTGTTCCTACTTGCCCTTCTCCACTTTCTGCTCTGTTGAATCTCTGCCTGTGCCTGTGATCTTGTTACACACTGCTCAGCACAGCCACAGGTTCTGCAGCACTGGGAGCTGCTGTCCTCTCCTGGACACAAGTGTAGACAGCCTGATGGAAAACTCTAGGTCCTCTGCCCAAATATTTCACTTTTTCAGCCCTAAATCCACAATGTAGATATTGTTACTGTTGTGGCTGGAATTTAACTGAGGGTCATAGCTCACTGTTTTCAGTTCTGGCGGCACCTCATCGCATGGGAAGGAGGGTCCCTGGTTGCTATTTGTTGGAGCTGGCATGTGGGTCTTACTCCTTGTTTTGTACAGATTAAATAAGAAGGAAACTGATAAGAGAGTTTAGTTGGTTGGAAAGAAAATGACTTCCTTCATCTGAAATTCCTGGCAGAATCTGTACCTGGACAGAGAAGGTTTTCAGCGTGAAAGCACCGGAGCTGCCCAAGCCTGATGAGAATGAGTTCATACTTAAGGTGTTGTGTACAGCTTTGACACGTGACTAACATTTGTGGAGGACCCCCAAAAAAACATTTCTCAAAATTCCCTTTAGCCTCTTTATTTGCCTTAAAATTATGACAAATAATTTCAGGGCCTGGCGGAAGCTAAAAAGGTGTGAGTGTGCATATTTGTAAAGAATTGTGCCAAGACCATCTTGGCAAATCTTGCAATCTGTAACCTGGTTCTTCAGATGACAAGAAGTGCCAAGTGCTAGTTGTGTAATTTATTGTGTGCCATTGCTGCAGGAACTGGCATGAGTCACCATGTGCTAACCCAGAGGAAATTACTTCTTGCTATTAAAAAAAAAGACAAACAAAACTAAACTTAAAACAGCAACAACAACAAAAACAGCAATAACAAAAAAACACACCTTGAGGGTGCATTTCTCAGTGTCTGTTTTAACCATAGATCTGCAAACTAATAAGCACATTTTGTTTTCATCACATCTTTTGCCTCAAAGACCAAGAACTACTGGCATTTCCTTGCTAGGTGTGCTCGGACATAAAACTTAAGGCAGGAAAGACACCGTGGTTTTGACAGGTGCTGATCCCACTTGGCCACAGATTATCCTGGAACACCAGCATTTTTCCAAACAGCGGTCTTTGTGCTCACCAGAGCTAGAATAGAGACATGGAATTGATTTCCAAGGAAATGGCAAAATGGATTGAGTAATTTGTGAAGCATTTGGAGGCGATGAGTGTGACTGTTGGTTTTATTGTCTCAAAATGATTCTGGTTATAACGTGCTGGCAGTGAAATATGAGAGCTGTAGAAACAAAGCATCCACAAGGAGAACACACTACCTATGGCAAATCTCCATAGAGCCTTCTACCTTCAATATCACTTGAGCTGATGTTTGCTACGTGGATTTATTACCCCACTCGGAAAGCATTTTTGGCAAGTTCCTCCTATGTTGTTATCATAATATTCCTGAAAGGGGGAAAATGTCACTAAATTTGAAATGTTTTAAAAAGACACTTTGTGACAATCTTTCATGAAAAACAGACATCTAAGTAATTCATGTGTTTAATTGCAACTAATGAGAGATAAAGCAGGAAAGTTTAACAATTAGGAGGGATTTTTCCCTTAACTCATTTTGGAAACAAATCCTGCAGTGGCAGATCCTGTGAGAGTAGAAAAGATAAATGAGGAGCTGAAGCCATCTTTTTCTTTAGCTTTGTGGCTTGGGATGTTTGAAATATGAGACAAAGAAATATCCTCAGCATATTAGATGACAACTTTTCCATTAGCTGAATGTGACTGAGGGGAGTGTGTGATGCTGCAATGACCACAGGAGAGAGAATAAACAAAAAGCTCATAATCCTGCAGCTAATCAGGTCTCAGGATATTTGGTTCCAGCTCTTACACAAGCTCTTTACATGTGACCTTGGACAAAGCGCCTGGGATGAAATTTTCCAACACTCAGATCCTCAAATTCCTTAAATCTGTGATTTTTTTCAAAAATGCATCAACAAAAATTAGAGGATGTAAGTTCCTAGACTTGTAAAACTTGCAGAGTTGCCACATTTATTCTCCTTGCTCCTACTACCACCTACAACTCTATCTTCTGTATTTTTAATATCTACTGGTGATGAGCACCCCTCATCAGAGAAGGTAATTGAACAGAGACCTGCAGAATAATAGCAGTAATAATAATAATTCCAAAAGAGGAATACTTTCAGAGAAAGGAGAAATTGAAGAAACAATCACACTAATGTAATTGTTCTGTCATAAATTGATGAAATTGCAAATCAGCAGAGCAACACTGATGACTTGGAGGGAGCCTGATAAATGTGAACTTGATCTCTGTGACAAGGAGAAAAGGCTACGAAGAAAATCAGACTGCTAATTCTTATGGCTTTTGGAAACCAAGGAGAAACAAAAGTTATGTTTATTTTGTCAACTGCACTCAAGACCCTTGGAGATTTTCTTGGGAGGTCATGATGGCACACGATAAGAATAAAGGATGTAAAGCATAAAATCCATTCTAGCTGCTCTCAGATTATCAACTCCAACTTCTCTAACCATTTCAGCATGTGAAAAAAAGAATTTAAAAATGCCAAACTCTAAAAATGGGAAAAAAAAAAAAAAAAGAAAGAAAAGAAAAACCAAAACCCATGAAATTCTTCCAGGCTGTGTGGCTGAGCTCTGGACGCTCAGTAGTACAACAGGCAGTGATTGCAGAGGTCACCAGAAAATCTTGATCAAGGAAAGAGGTCACACACAGAGCTGCCCTGAATGGTAACACTTATGCAGAAGAAATGTTTGATCTTGATATTGAAGAAGACAGTGACAAAACTTCAAAGGAAGCAGGACTTCAGAGAAAGCAACACTGGAGCAAACATTATGAAAGACATAAAATTAATTTTTAATGAACGAGTTTTGGATCAATCATCCAGTTGTCACCAGTGATACACCCTCTGCAACAGTGATTCAGATGTTCCACAGCAGCTGTGACTCCTAGAGAAAGCACAAATCCAGTGTGCTTCATAATGACCAATACAAACTCCTTTAAGCCAGAGGGGAGCAACTGCAGAGCCTGCTGAGAACTACATAAATATCAATTATTCCTTTCATTAACACAGTCATAGAAGTTTCTGCCTATTCAGAGCATCACGCAACAATATCCTAATTGTGGGGGAAATGTCCTTTTATATATTTTAGAATGAAAGAAATAATGAGCCGCTGTAATATAATTCTGGTTAAGTGGGAGGTACTCGCATTTGCATCCATTGTAAAACTCCCACTGACTCATTGGAGGCAAAATAAAAGGTAAAGGAGAGCTCAAGTTTAAAATATTTATCACCCATGGAGTTCTATCTGCACTGTGGGATGGAAGCTGCCTGTAGAGCCCAGAGGCACCTGAGGACACATCCCCCAGGCCCTCTGCTCACTGGGGTTGCAGAGATTTGGTGTGTGTGATCAGTAATAAGTGGAGCTGACCACTAATTTTCAATTAACTTTATTCCTTCAATTACACCATGAAGGAAGGAGAATAGGGGAGGCTGGCAGAGGAATCATCAGAGGAGGAGAGTTCTTTCTAGGAAATATAAGAATAATTTGTATTTTCTGGTGGACACTTTGAAAATTTGGTACTTTCTCATTAATCAATATTTTGCTATATTGATGCTTCCAAAAAGAATGTTTATTTTCACAGAAATCATGACAAAAAGGTCCTTTCCAGAATTTTTGAGTCAGCTTTTTGCAGGACTTCTGAAATCTTAAAACTCAAGCTTGTTTCATTCTGATGTGCAAGCAAATATTGACAAATTAACATGTCATTTGTATAGAAATTCTCTTCTCCATATGGTTCTGGTTTAAAACTTTTCTGCTCCATCTTCCTCTGATCTTGCAATTACAAATGGAAATGTGAATTCAGCTATGGAAAGCTTTTGGTTCTTGCCGTTGCTTTCCAGGATAAAACCCAGAAGATGAAGAAAATACAGGAAAACATTTTTCTCCAGAAAAAAGTTCACTAAGCGTTTCCTCTTTACACATCTGTGTCAAAGCCTTTGCACCCCTACCTAGCAACCATCATGCAGCACCTCAAAGGAAGGAGAATTTGATGTGAACATTCTGAAATGTTTTTTTTCAAAGTCAAACTGTTTCTTTTTAAGAGGGTACAAGACACACAAAACCCAGGACACTGTGACTCCCCCTGGCAAACCCGTGTAAATAATTCCACAGGGTAAAAATATGTAATTATCTGTCCCTGAGAGAACTTTGAATTTTAAGCTTAAGAAATCCCTGCCACAAAGGTTAATTCCTGCAAGCACTCAAGTTTAACTGGTGCTGAGCAATGTCACTCTCATCTGCCAAAGTACATAGGCATTCTCATTACTTCCAAATTGTCAGGAATTACATTCCCCAGCTGAGGCTCAGGTTGAAGTGATTCTGAGAGCAGGATCAAGTGCAACACTTCCATCTGGTTTCATGTCTGGGGGGAAATCATTGTCCTGTATGGTGTTGGATCATGAAGTGGACACCAGAAGGTCTGATCCAGGTTTACAAAAGAATCCCAGTGTTACCAGAGCTGATAAATCTATGTCTTTCCTGCAGCGTCCGTGTGTAATCAGTAGAAAAATCTTGGTGCCTGCACCTCACCCACCACCCCACCAGCTTCCTTAGATGGGGGATTCTTCCTGTGGGCTTCAAGCCTACCCTTCCATGTACCTCCTGCATCCTGAGGGAGCCTCAAGGGTTTTAGAACCTCATCCAGCGGGGCTTCAAGCAGCCCCTGTGATTAGAGGCTGGTGTGGGGAAGCAAATCCACCTGTGTCCAGCCAGGTTCTGTGGCTTCCCTCTGAAACACTGTCTCTGTGTTGGTGTCAGAGGCAGGACCTAAGCAAGGTGGGTCTCAGGTCTGTTTTCAGGTGACAAGGTTCCTGTATTTCCTGAACATGATTTGCCATTTTTCCTTAGATCAGGGGACTTTAGGATGTAGAAAATACCTTATGAGGTTTATAAAATGCAAAGTAAACTTTAATTAGAAATTTATCTCACTGAGCAATAATGATAAAGAACAGTGTGTGAAATCTAAGCATTTAGAGGGAAGGGGTTTTATTTCAGAATCTGTACTCTCCTTGCAAATCCAGAAGTTCATATAACGATGTGAAAAAGAAAATGTTCCTTGACAGTGAGCCAAAACCCACCACTTTAAAAGTCCTTATTCAGATAAGACTTTTACTTCCTACATATGGTGACCTTTGATTGAAATAGTTATAATTACTTTTTTTACAGAAACAAAATTTGTGGTAAGCACTTTCAAAGGAGCAAAGGCAGGACAAATTCTTTAACCAGAAAGAACCTTTGATCCATGGATAGGAGTTAATGTCCACCTTTACAGGATGGCAGATCATTTTTCAACCCATGTTATGTTTGAAATATGATTACTTGTGTTACATTTGCATGGCAAGGTTTTGGTTGTGGAGGAACTACAGGAGTGGCTTTAGTTTTTATTTCTCATTATCCTACTCTCATTTTATTGGTAATAACCCAATAATTTTTACAAATAATTACCTCCTTTTTCCCACCTCTGACTTCTTCCTGGGCTCTACTTCACTCCCAATTTTCTCTGCCTCTTCCCCACAGCAACACAGGGGGACAGGGAAGGGAGATTGCTCATCACACGCTGTCTCATTCTCCCTCCTCCCTGTGGGCAAACTCTCACCTCTTTCCATGCTCCAGCATGGGATTCCTCCCCTGGCATACAGTCATCCCTAAACTTCTCTAACTTGGGTCTTTCCCATGGGCTGCAGTTCTTCACAGACTGAGACAGCTGGCATTGGCTCTATCAGACACAGGGGGAGCTTCTGGCAGCTTCTCACAGAAGCCACCCCTGTTGTCCCCTGCTGCCAGAACATTGCCATGCAAACTTATCACATTAGTCCAACCACAATTTCAATTCAGCATTTTTTAATTACTATTTTCAGCTTCTAGTGCTTTAAAGTAGGGACGATATTTTAGGTGCTGTCCTTTCTTGTGTGCTTGCTGCCCTATTTGACAGATCCAGGGGGAAGCACTGACAGTGTCTCCCCAAGCACTGAGTCTCTGTGCATCCCACCCCCTTTGGGCCCATTTTGGTTTCAGTGTTGGCCCAGCTCTGCTGCTCTGAGCCCTGTGGCTCTGACCCTCTTCACTCCCCTCCTGCCAGACTGCTCCCAGGAGAGGAGGGGAGGAACAGCCCATAGCACAGGACAGCCTCACTGTACAGAAAACATTTCATCTTGGGAAACCCAAGTCAGGGACCATTATCAGTCAAACCCACATCAAAGACCATTGTCAGCCATGGCATTACAGTTATTAACATTATTATTTTTATATTCGGTCACGGTTATGGAGAAAGGCACTGAACACACTGAAGATCACATGACAACATCCAATATTTATTTATTGATGCCCTCTTTTATAGGGGCTCAAAATTCAACACTTGAACACCTGACTGGTGGAGGTTTTAACACCACCCAGCTCACTGGCCAGCCAGGGGTCTGCATTCAGGATTGAGTGGGACCAGCTGGGGTCCCCAGCTTGAGTGTGAATCCAACCTATCGTTGCCTTACCTGGGGACTTATTTACTTCTACTCTTTAACAAACTAAGCAAGTCAAATTGAGATTCTGTTATGGCCTAATTTATCTGTGCAGCTTCAGAACAGCTGTAGTTGTCTCAGTTCCCCCTTTCTGTTCAAAAAATGCAAAGTGTTCTTTGCTATCCTCCTGCAAGGGCCCTTTGCAGACAGGATGACAAAGACAGCATGAGCTTAGCTCGAGTAAGGCTTCTCAGGCCACTCGATGAACTCAGCCCCTCCAGCCAGAGATGTATCCCAAATATCACTGGAGCTGCAACACTTGCATCCAGGAGCTGTCAGGCCAGATCACTGCAATACAGTCTTTTAGGTTACCATGCTACCAGGTAACTGCTTAGAAGTTACAAATTACAACTTAACACTGTAAACAAGAAACCATTCCACTTTTAGAACCCTCAGAAAACCAACTAACAGAAGAAACAATTTGTAAGCAAGTAAAATCCTTAAACAAATTGTTACTTCAAGAGTCCCAGATTTCCATGAGGTCCCTGCCCAAGTTGGTTCAGTCACTGCTCCAGGACATCAGCCGAGGTCCCATCATGTCAAGAACCATTATCAATCAAACCCACATCAAAGACCATCATCAGCCATGGAATTACAATTACTAACTTTGTTACCATGGGGTACAGCTGCAGCCAGAACAAAGTGATGAAGGGCAGTGTGCTGAGGTATTCCACGAGCTGTAAAAGCTCTCCACCATTTCTCACACCAGCCCTGTGGGAGCAGCAGCTGTCCACTGGGACTCCTAAATTTCCATTTCAGCCACTGGACAATAGTGGATCGTTATGAACCAGAAATTTGTGGGAATGCAGCTTCCCACACGTGCATGAGCTCAAGGTAAGGGAGCTACGAACAAAGTGTGATGCTCCTATCCCTTGTGGCTTCTGGGCTTCAGAAATCTGGTCCTTGGGTTTTATTCAGACAGTTTTACATCCTTTTATGGAGTCACAACTCTTTATTACAGAAATACTCCTAACCAAAGCTGATTCTAATAGCTCCCTCTCTGGTAGGATTTCTTTTTTTTTTTTTTCACCAGGTTTATAGCTCTTTAAATAAACACTGCCTCATACTTCTCCATCCCCAGTATCTCTCTACTGATAATTACACTGAACTTCTCTTCACCTCTTGTTCAAGCAGAGTGAAAATGAGCAGGTTGCTTAACTAAGAATGACCTGCTTGTCACAGCAGTGCTCACAGCCCTGCAGTCACAGCACAACCCCTGCTGCCTTCCCATCCCTCAGGGCTTCGTGGCACCTTTTCTGCAAGGGTACAATGGTGCTAGAACAAGGGACAATGGCTTTAAATTTAAAGAGGCCAGGCTTAAATTAGGTATTAGAATGAAATCCTTTCCTGTGAGGGTGGTGAGGCACAGGTTGTCCAGAGAAGCTGCGGCTGCCCCATCCCTGGAAGTGTCCAAAGCCAGGTTGGATGGGGCTCTGAGCACCCTGGTCTAGTGGGAGATGTTCCTGATGTTCCTGCCCATAGCAGGGTGTTGGAATGAGATGATCTTTAATGTTCCTTCCAACCCAAGCCATTCTAGGGTTCTCTGGACTCAAAAGCACCATATCACAAGTTTCATAGTAAATTCAGCTTCTATGTCTTGCTCATTGCAGAGGGAAAGAACAATGCTGTTACAGTTTCAAATATCAGGGTAAAATTCAAGCATGAGAAGAGATTTTGTGGACTTAAGCCAGCCCAAGCCCAGGGTGCAAATGTGCACACCAGGTGATGTCGTTTTGAGTCTTTAAGGAACTTTGTATGAAGCATCACAGGGCCACACTGGGTTGGGAAGAGATGGTCTTTCTCTCATATCATAGTGAGTTATCCCTCACTTAAACATGGATTTAAGTCAGTTCTTAATATGTGGAATATTTTGTTTATCTTCTGGAAATCAGAACCTTCCTACTGAAGTCTACAGCAGAGATACTTTTCTTGTCTTTTTTTAACATGACAAACTTCATCTTCTTTCATCTAAACCTATCCTTGGAAATGGCCAAACCATTTGGAACATTTCAGTCAAAACCCAGTATGCCAATTTGGGAATGTCTCTGATAACAGAATGTGACTTTAACAGCAAGTAGTGCTTGCAGAAGCTTAATTTTCACAAGGGCAGTCTTGAGGAACATTTACAAAACCCTGAGAGAAGCCAGTCCACTGCCATCAGGTTGGACATTGGCTCAGAGCTGCACATTCCTTCAGAAGGTGCTCCAGCACCCACAGAAAAATAAAGGTTATTTATCTTGTCTTACATTGGGTCTCTGGCCTCTCTTCCTTCAGATAGCCAGACTAAGAATGAATGTGGCAGGTTTTTTTTAAGAAATAGAGTAAAATAATGGCAAAAAGGAGCACCTAAAATCCATAATCAGCCATGCTTGACCACAAGGAGAGCAAGAGCAAGAAACAAAATTATTACAGCTGTCTTCTCTTTCCAGTTCTGTTTGTGATTCAGGGCATGAATTTTGTCCTGATGCCCTCTTGCTCTTTGTTCCAGCTCCCATACAATAAACATTGTACTCTACAGAAAGGTCAGAGCTCAGTCCTTTGGAATTAGCCAAGCCTTCAGGGTTAACCAGCTGGAAGATGTGGGAATTAGTACTGTAGCTTTTTAACAAGGATTCTTCAAATGTGTCCAGAGAAAGACAGGAAATTTCCTTGGGTGTTCATCATTTCTCAGAAGTCAGGCCATTTGCATTTAGGTGTTTAAAGGCAGGGTTAATAAGCCTTGCTCCAGCCAGCTGGCTTTGAACCCTTTAGCCAGCAGGAATTTAAAGGAATTGCTGAGCACACCTACACAACAGCAGTGTATTGTTAGCCCAGCCCTTGCTTTATCCAAAACTATCCTTCATGTATGACACAAAAGTCAGGGGAAAGCTACCTGCTCAGGCTGTTAGAGGTTGTACAATACCAGGACACAGCCAAACTGATGTGAATGAAAAGAAAAAGTCAAAGAATGGATTAACACACGAGGAAAATAAAATTTATGTGGTGGGATTTTTTTGCTGCCACTGGGCTCTCTGAATGGCTGGGATTCAATGCCAAAATCTCCTAAATGTTTTGACGCGTCATGTCCAGAGGCTTCTCTCCCTCTTGACTGCACACCCAAAGGCTGTTTGCCATTTCTATTATGTAAGGCAATTCTTGCTGGCCACTACTGCCTCTTTTCCCCAAGTAAAATGTGCTCAGGCTCCCTCCATGCAGCTGTGCAATGTGCAGCTGCTGCTAATCTGGAGGGCACCTCTGGTCCTCCTCCCCTGATGATCCAGGCATACAGCAGTGAAGTGCCTTAATGGTAGCATCAAATAGCCTCATGCCATACATTTTTAATTTCTGAAATGCTCCTTGTTAGAGTTTCAGGGTTCAGAGAACTAGTGTGAAATGTTGCTAAAATGGATAAAAAACTTCTTATCTAAAAATAAATTATTTTCCAATTCCTGCTGCATCACCTCAGTCAACTAATGACAGATTCTCTGGTGACTAATATAGCTTTATTACCATAATATCCAAAGATCTGATAATCATTAAGGATTTTTTTGCCTTTTATCACCCTAGAGATGTAGTAGTGAAAAGACTTGAGTAAGTGATGGTTGAAGAAAACGTGCACAGACTGTGCAAGCTCTTAACACAGGCTCTGAGGTCATGTGCAGTGTCCAGAAGATTCTGAAGTGCCCCCACACCAGAGGTCATCACTCAGCCTTCATTGTCAGAAATGTTTATCCAACTTCAGTTTTCCAAACTGGGGCCCGAGGAGTTTGGTTCAGTTGTCAGAGGAATCATTCCCAAGAAGTCTTGTTGCACCTTCTACTGATGAACTTTGCTTGTTTGGCCTCCCAGACCCTGTCTGCAGAGCAGTTGGGCTTGATCTCACCACAGCCAAATAGGAAATGTAATGAAAGGCTCCTTTTGAGTACCTACCACTCCATAGAACCTCCTGAAGTGACTTAGGAAGACAAGTTATAAAACTCTCCTTTCACTCTTTCCTTTTCTGTTAATAGATGTCCAGCCTCTATTTCCAGTCTTCCCCTCCACTCATAAGCAGAACAAAGTGTATTATTTTTCTGAGTAAGAATCCGCTTTTGAAGTGAACAGGGCTTGATTTCCTAAAGGAAGAAATGAAACACAATACAGACTGTTCTAGGGCTGAGTTTGACTCAGATGTTTTGGTAGGATAGGGATAAGAGAAGGAATAATGGATACAAATTGGAAAAGGGGAAATTTAGGCTGGATATTAGGAAGAATTTTTTTACTGCAAAGAGGGTAAGACACTAGAGGAGGTTGCCCAGGAAGGTGGTGGATGACCCAACCCTGGCTGTGATCAAAGCCAGGCTGGATGAGGTTCTGAGCAGCCTGGTCTACTGGAAGCTGTCCCTGCCCATGGCAGGGGAGTTGGGACTAAATTATATTTAAGATCCATTCCAACCCCTTAATATGCTATGACTCTGTGATCATCATTAGCTGTTATTTCCACTGCCCCATAGCCTGAGGCTGTAGTGGTATCATGGTCCTTTATCTCATGCTGATCTCTCCTTGCTGCAAAACACAAAAAACTTGGAGTGCTGACTCAGAAGAGACAAAGGTTTACACTTGCAACTCTAAAAAAAAATCAGGATGCTACATCAGGTCATCATAAGACTTTTATCTCTAGTAATTTCAAAATTATCAGGAAGACTTTTATTTCATATATTTTCAAAGCTTCTATATGAGCTGCATAAAGCTGAAGCTAATCTCATTTGCTTAAAGTGCCTTCATTAGCAATGCAGAGACAGATCAGAGCTGTATCACAACTCTTGTGGTTCCATTAGGATTCGTGGTGATCAATAACTACCAAGCTCTTAGAGCTGCCACATGGAGAGGAAAAAAATACGGATAATCCTTTAAAGATCTTAATTATGCAAAAGCAAAATTATTATTTTAATAAGCCAAAAGTATTTAATATTAATCTTGTTGCAACAGCTTCTGCCTGAGGATTGGGGATGGCCTACATTAATCACTGGGTGTATAAAAGCAGGTGATGGCTGATAAAAGCAAAGTAGGCAGCATCTGGCAATGGGATCTGCTTGGATGTTTGTCTGCTGGTAGGCACTGAGCTGTGGGATGTTTTGTCTTCATTTCCACTGAGCTCAGTGCTCAGAAACTGTTGGAACTCAGAAACTCTAAATGGGGCAATATTTTCAGAAGACATCTATCACAAGCAGCCAAGGAAATGCTTCTGGGTGTCTGGAGCCTTTGAGCACAACAGAGGGGCTCAACTCCTTCCATGCTCTGAATTCATATCTCCAAGGGGAAAGGTTCAACACATTCTTAGTCTCATCCTATTTCAACATATCTGCCTTGCATTTTCCTTCTTCCTTTTGCAGTATAACTAGGAAGAGAGAGAGAAAAAGAGAGGAGAGGTGAATTTTCCATGTGATCTTTGCATCAAGACTTTGTGATATAGGTCCTGAACTGCATTTGCTTCTAATTAATTTGAAATAATTTCTTCCTAATATTTAACTTAAATTTGCCCTCTTTTAATTTGTATCATTATTCCTTGTGCTATCCCTATTCTATCAAAAAAGAGCAGACAATATGCCCTTAACGTAAACATTTCAGCCTCAAGGTACTGAGAAAAAAAAGCAACACAGTATAGCATAGGCAGTGCAGTCATACCTAGTATCCAGCTTGTAATTTCGAGTACTTAGAGATTTTCACTTTTAAGCCTTCTATTATGCTAGGAAGGAAACCAAAGAGCTGTCAGAGTGGGCATGGTGAAAGGCAGCAAAAGGCCCAGTGGCAGAAAAGGAGTTTTAGGGAAACAAAGTGCAGATGTACCACAGAGGGAAGAAAAAGGAACAAACTTCTCCAATTGGTGCCTCCCTTATCCTAGCAGAGACGAGCACTTTGCCCAGAGTGGTACTAAAAGCCTGCTCTTCTCTATTGGAAATCCCAGTGAACATATTTAGTAAGCAGTGACCAGACTAAATGCCTGCCATTCCCAGAACAAATCTGATTTACTGCAACCATTTCCCCTGAGACACCTCATTCTAGCAGGGTTTGGACAGCAGGAGCTAGCTCAGTAGTGCTGGCTTCTCCTTTTCCCTGCCAGTGGTCAATTCCCCAGCCAGGGACAACTGACATGAGGTGGATGCACACCACAGTTCCACTCTGGGTGTAAAACACATGCTCCGACATCCCCTTGATGCTGGCAAGAAATTGGCATCTAAACACCTGGCAGCTCAGTGTCTAACTGAGTCACAATCTCCCCTGACAATTCCACCCTTGTATTATCTGTGAAATTATGCCCATTACAAACAGAGACTGCCGTTTTCTAACAGCTTTGGCAAACTGGCCCAAATTTTTCACTGGCCTGGTTTTCATGAAAATATGTAGATGAGGAGCCTGCGAAGCTTTTACAGCTGTGCATCAATACAGCAATCACCAAACACCTTTGATGTGGTAGCCATGAAAGCAGCCACAGAACAGACCCATAAACACTATCTATTAAAGAGTAACAATTCTCCTTCTGAAAGTTCAGCAGGGACAAAATTATACACCTTTTGGTCATTAAGGGAAAAAAAATCTATTTCATAAAATTGAGATGTGCATTACTATGTAGTGCAGAATACTGTTGCTCTCAGAGGAGACCTTGATTTTAGGAAAATAGTTTTAGAAACACCAATATAGAAATATGAATAATTTTCTTAGTTTAACAAATCAACACTTTACTGTTACTTTACAGCAGCTGACCTGTGTTTATGTTTTTAGGCCTCAATGAACAGAAGTTTAAAAGTGTGTTAGCCCCCGGTCCCTCACATTTACTGTCAGATTCCCTTGGAGGAGTGCCTGTACCTGTGAAACTGTCCTGAAGCAGCTGCCTCAGGGTGATTGGTGCTCCCCAGTAAAGCATCCACATGTCCAAACCTTTCCATTGCTAAGCATTTGGAAGGACAGGCACATCAGAGCTATCACATTGTAAATAATGCACCAGTGGGCCAGACTAAACTATTTTTCCCTGCAATAACTTCAAGCACTTTTCCAAGGTGGTGTTCTAAGCATGAAGTGTCATCATCACCGTTTTCACAAAGACTAAATTTCTCTTGGGAGGTATTTTTTAACTCCTGTTCGATACAAGGACTGAAAAGACTTCAGGACCACAGAACCTTGTTTGATTGAACAACTGATCTCAGGTTTCCACAGTAACAACTAAAAAACTAAGGCATTAAAATTCTATTTATTTCAACAGATACTGAGCCAAGATTTCTTCATAAAAATGTTAACCTGGTTCAGATTCCCCACTTCCCTGGTTAGAGAGGGTTTATTTAGGATAGACCTGTCAGTTAAAGGAATACATATTCAGATCTGCAACTTGCCAGGCACCATGATGGTTCACAGAGCAGCACTGTCAGAGATCTGCCTCTGTGCATACAATGCACAGATTAGCCATCTGTGCATACAATGAGGACACAAATGCTAGAAACTACATTGTTCTGACCTGCCTTCCATCCCTTCCTGTTTGGCCTTCCCACATTAGGATACAAGCAATAATAACTTAGCTCTTTTCAGCTCAAATTTAATGCATTTTCTTTGATGGCTGTCAGGAGTGGAAGTAAGCCATAAAGGAAGCAAAACTGTGTGAGTGTAGACATGTAGACATCTGATTAGGAGATGTACATTTTCTGACAATGTACAGTACTGCTTGTTCAGAGGCATTATTGTGAGCAGTAAGTAACATTTCAATTTTTATACCTGTCATAAATCAATAGGCCTGAGCCTTGATCACCTTATAGCCACCCACACTTNTATATTCAGATCCATATTCAGATCTGCAACTTGCCAGGCACCATGATGGTTCACAGAGCAGCACTGTCAGAGATCTGCCTCTGTGCATACAATGCACAGATTAGCCATCTGTGCATACAATGAGGACACAAATGCTAGAAACTACATTGTTCTGACCTGCCTTCCATCCCTTCCTGTTTGGCCTTCCCACATTAGGATACAAGCAATAATAACTTAGCTCTTTTCAGCTCAAATTTAATGCATTTTCTTTGATGGCTGTCAGGAGTGGAAGTAAGCCATAAAGGAAGCAAAACTGTGTGAGTGTAGACATGTAGACATCTGATTAGGAGATGTACATTTTCTGACAATGTACAGTACTGCTTGTTCAGAGGCATTATTGTGAGCAGTAAGTAACATTTCAATTTTTATACCTGTCATAAATCAATAGGCCTGAGCCTTGATCACCTTATAGCCACCCACACTTTCATTGTACACTTTCTAAATAATCTCTCAACTTTCCCATCAATCCATAGTGAGGGACTTTTCCATCACTCAGAGAAGAGGTACAGTCTGTTACATCCATAGCTGATACCTTCCTCTGGATAGTGCTTGAATTTACATTCAGTTTAAAGTCATTTCCCCTTGTCCCATCACTACATTCCCCTTGTCCCTTCACTACATGAAGTCCCTCTCCAGCCCTCTTGTAGCCCCTTTAGGTACTATAAGGTCCTCCCAGAGCTTTCTCTTCTCCAAGATGAATAAACTCAGCTCTCTTATCCTCCATAGCAGAGGTGCTCCTGCCCTCTGAGCATCTTCGTGGTCTCCTCTGGGCTCACTCCAACACGTCCACACCCACCTGATGTATTTTGCTGGCATGTTTCTCATGAGAATCAATAATCTACTGGTTTGCTTTGGTTTGAAGAAGGAGATGCCAAAGATATTTTCTGCAAAGGTGCAGATAAAGATCTGCAGGGTGGCATGAAGAGAAACCTCTAAATGCAGTAGCTGGGAAAGATAAATGAAGTGGCAAAGTTATATACTGGCAAGTCACCTGAAGTTGATAAGTTACAAGCAGGTAAATAGTGAAATCATTCACATTTTTTCATGTCCATGTCAAACTGTGTCTAGCTTCAGGACTTTTCAGGCACTGTGCACTGAGCCAGCTGGAACTGCTTACACAGAGCATGTTAAAAATGATCAACCTGAATTCATTTTGTGAGCCTCTGTGACTGGAAATGCTGATGAACAACAGGAGTACAAAACCAAAACTCTAAAGGAGAATCTGAAGTATTGAAATGTGTTTAAGCCAACTAGAAACATGAATGAAATGTATTTATTGTATTCTGAAGGCTGTATGTAGCATCAAAAGAAGTGAAAGTGTAATGAAGAACAGAAAAAAACCTCAAAGGAATAGAAAATACAGGCGAAAGTTCCCAAATGCCCCACAATTCCTACCCTACAGAAGCTCTCTTAGCCCTGGGGTGACAAGTAAAAGAAGAGCTAGGAAGGCTTATTGCACTTAGAGAGTGAGCTGTTAACTATTTCTCACAGTATGACAAATAGGCCACAAGAATAAGCAGCCTGCCAAACACCTTACCACACTTCAATTTTGTAACTCATTGCTGTGATATATCATAGAAGCCAGGAGAATAAATGGATTAAAAAACAAATTAGTCATAAGCCATATTAATGGGTGGCAGATCTACTGGCAGCTATTAAACACAAAGGCTAAAATATGTTTAAGATTAAAAGATGAAATCATTTGTGATTCCAGAGCCTCTTGCTTTTTTCCTAATATTTGCTGGACAGGTGAGGCTTCAGTTTGCTCCCAGATGATGGCATTTCCAAGAGTCACAGCTCACAGCATCCTCTTGGTGATGGATTGCGGTCACACATCTGTTCCCATTCCTTCAGACATTCCTTCTGTCTTTGATGCCCTTGATCAAGGGATCTTTGTTTGTTTTTCTCTGACATTTTTGGTTCCCACTGGGTCTGAAGAGATTTTCACCCTCCTCATATTCTGGATGCTCTTGGAGCTGTGTGAAGGGTGTCCACCTGTTCAGGGATGCTTTTAAAGAAGCAGGTTGTGAGCCCAGTTTTGCTTCTCTGGCCACTTCATTCCTCACTTGTTTTTATTTTTGGCCCATCCCACTTTGGATGGCATTGGTTGGATCTCAAATGTTACACATTAAAACAAGGAGGATCCTGAGAGCCCCTTGTGCCTGCAGTCTCTACCCTGCCCCAGTGCTGCCTCCACACACAGTACTGAGAGTTTCAGTGCACAAAACTCCCCTTAGCTTTGGTCTTCTCTTTTCAAGGCAAATAATAAGACACTGGAAAACATAAGAAGCATCATAGAAGATAACTTACACTCTGTTGGTGAGCAAAATGTTTCATTTTAAACTTGAGGCACACATTCTCATGCCATTGCCTCACGCTTGGCTTTTGCTGTAGCCAGCCTGTTGCCTCCACTGCTGAGAGCTCCAAGGTAAAATGTAATGCTTCACTTTGAACCTCTCCACCATAATAAAGAATTAAATCAAGGGTCTTACTCACATTTCACAGTCCATTTAAGGGTGGCTGATGTTTAGGCTCTCTGGCTCTCTCCTCACAGAGATATCCAAACTGAGCTGGGAGCCACCCCTGAGCTGCCACAATCACAGCCCCTAAATTAATGTAAATCACACCAGCTACAGTTTATATTAATGCCCTGGACTTCAGCAGTCCTGACTTAATTGCCTGCAGGCCTGAAAGCACAGTTATGTAGTTTGATATCACTGTGGAAAGTGCTGGTTCCATCCCTCCCAGTGCCCTGGGCTGTGCAATCCATGGGAGCCACTCTGCAAGGAGCCTCATTTATCTGGCTGCAGCAAGGTCCTCTGGCTCTCCTTTGGGGGCATGGCAGGCAGCTGGGGCACAAAGCAGTGCAGGTTTAGGCTGCCTCAAACCAGCAATAGAACTACAGTCTTTATCTGATAGTTTTACAGGCCAGCACCAAGGCACCATTTTTGCCTGAAGAGGTTGTTTCCCTGGGGTGTGTATTTTAGACAAGCTCCAGGTGTGGAGTGTTTGGGGATTGTGCTTGTAGTTGTCAAAAACCCAGAGAAGAAGTTATTTTGTGGGATTTTTTTTTTTTGTTATTGTCTGCAAGGAAACAATAATCCTCCAGATGAAAATCTGAACCAAATTGCTCCAAAAATCATGTGGAGGCTTCATTCTGCTCAGCTTCAAGAACTCAATAAAAAAAAAAAAAATCCCTGTTGCCAGCAAAACAAACAACACATATTAGGCCTTTTTATTACCATGTCTAATGTTTTACTGGCTGTGAAATCACATTTTCCAGGATGAACTGTCTCAATACTTCTGAAATATCCTGGTAGTGTACAGTGTCCATTTGAAAGAATTCTGTCCCAGGCAACAGACAGAAGTCTGCCTGAGGACAGCATAAGACACACAGCTCCATTCAACCAGATTCAGATAGCTCCCCATCCTACTGTCCACAGCAATCCAGCTCCTAAAGACAGGCTTTGGGATTTTTGATAAGTGTACATTTATTTTCCTGCTCCCTAAAATGCATGTGAAATCTTTAGTATTAACATTGATAATAACCACAAGGACTAATATTATGTACTTCTTTCAACAGCAAACAACACAGTTTGCCAAAAGAAAGGGAAGCATTAATATTTCTGTTTATTCTTGGGTAAAATAAGGCATGACAACACTTTTTCATGGACAAAATATGGGCCATACTTAGCCTGTTACCTTGGATCCCTGTACCATTTCTTGATTCAAAATTCACCCAAAGTGCAGTCTTGGAGTTCTTACTATTTCAGCTTTTCCACTGATGTCAAATTTTCAAGGCAAGTGTGTAAGAACCACTTGTGTTTGAAACATTTATTAAGTTCTACACACTTTAGAAGGGCTGTTCAGTGGTCACAAGCAGTGGCTGTCAATTAAACATGTATATAGCTCTGGTATTGTGCCTTTCATGTGTCTGCACTGGGTCATGGAGGAGAGATACAAAAATAATTTTATGGTTCCTATTAGACATTATTAATATGATAGTCAGGAGAATGCATTTACAGCAAAGCTGCTCTGCATGATGTGCTGCAGAGACAAGCAGTTAATCAGAGTTCTTGATGCAAGGAGCTCACATCTTACATGAATAGTTAAGATCAATATTTGTCCCCTGGTTTTACTTTTTTTCCCTTTTTCCTGAAGCACACAAGTAATTTCTTCCTATAACTGCACAAATCTAAGAGGATTATTTCTCCAATTTCTTTCTATGCTGAAGATGCTGTTTTGGGGCAAGAGGATCTATTGAATCTATTGAACTTAAGGCCTTGTTTCTGCATAAGTAACAAAATAAAGAAAGAATTAGGAAATCTTACAGTAGTGCTTATAAAATAAAAAGAAAGAAGTATGAGCATCAAATCTACTCTTACAAGTATATATCACAAAAAATTGAAACAACTATTCTCACAGTTCAGGTGACTCAAGTTACAAAGCTTTCTTCCAGATCTTTTGTCTGTGACTATTTAAGGTGTGCTGCAGGTTCTGTGAATCCAAGAGCAGACCAAGTACAACTACATTTGAATCCCTATTTTCTGCATTAAAAAAGCAGGGGAAGAGCCTCCAGCTTTGTTTATCTCAAAAAAAAAAAAAAAATCAAAATCCTAGGCCTTTGTATGCGAGCTAGGGGACAGATGTTGTTGCTTGGGTCCCAGATTGCAGTAAAACAACAGCATGAGGCCAGATGCAGGTGTTGGACTCCACCATGGGCACATCTGCTAAACCCTGGCCCCTAAAGCAGCAGAGCTCCCACTGTAATGTGTTGCAACAGGAGTTAGAATTCTGCCTCACAGTCGTGATGAGAAGTCATCCCATCAAGTCTACAAAGTGACTTCCAAAACAGGCGATTGAAACATTCTACTAACAGCCAGCAAAGTGCAAACCAGGAAAAAAAATATTTCTAGATGCTTCATAAGCAGGAGAATCAGATATGTGGGAAATGTATGAGTGGAAAAGTTCATGTCCAATGTTTAGCATTGGACATCTTCAAGAGCAAGCTTGACATGAATAACACCAATAAAGGTGGACCTGCCTTGGGCAGTGAATGTACTGACTGACCTTTGGGGGTCTTTTCCAATACCACAATGCTATGAATTTGAGAAATCAAATGACTTCTCTCAGTGATTCCTCTTGGGAGTTTAGGACAGACCTTACCACTCAATTTCCTTGCAGAAAATTGTAACTCATCTGTCTTCCTTTCACTCTGTGGACACAGTAAAACTGCAGCACACAATTCACACAGTGCAAGTAAACTCCTCTACTGCTGAGAAACCACCCCTGCTACCTTAGCACCACTCTAATGCCATTCTAATAACAATTCACCTCTTTTTCTCCTTGGTAATACCACATTTTGTAACTGCCACAATTCTTCAATTCTATCTATCAGAAGAAAAGGAGGACTTCAGCTAAAAGAAACATTTTTTTGCAAGGTTACTGAAAAAGATAATCAGAACCAAGGAGCTCCTACAGAGGAGTGACAGATATCTGCTTCTCACTACATGGTCTTTCCAACACCCTTTCCTCTGTTCTTGGCAAATGTAATTTTGCCCAGTCATAATCCCCACAAGATCCTGAGAATACTTTTTGCCCACCATTTTTTTTTTCTCTTCACCCTATGCATTTTTCAGTCACTTTTCTCTCATCAGATAGAATCCTCCTCACTTTCTTTCATTGTCTATTCTCAGCTTACCCAATGCCTACTTTTCACCAGAGCAATGTCATTTCTCCCCCCAGCTGGCCCATTATTCTCCACTGCCCACTCAGAACACTTTGTATTTCCAGACAAGGGCCTTCTCCCCTTTCTAAAGACAGGAGCCAGAAGGTGCTGAGAGCCTCTTTCCATCTCCATGTGTAAACAAAGATAACTTCTCTTCCAGAAGCTGCAGGGAACAGGAAGCCATTTGGATGCTCTGAAACTCAGGGGCATTTGTCAAGTAGGAATGCTTGAACATGGTTCAGGTGACGAAAGCAGCAGCACAAACCCAACCTGTGCAGTATCTTCTCAGTATTGTGACTTCCATGAGGGCAGTGATGATCAAAATAACCTTTTAAATACAAGCTCAGAAGTGCTTGAATCAGAGAGCCTTGAAATAGAAAGTGCCACTTCAAATAAAGCAGTGAATCAGAAACCTCAGCAGATAGTAGAACTATCACAAACACTACAACAATTTATAGAGGGCAATCAATTAGTGGATGTGGGTTGGAAAGACATGAATCTTTTGGAAAAGAGGTGACTTTTTTTAGCATTTACCCACTGAAGGGTAGTGAACCACAACAGAGGATCAAATTCTTCTCTCTTTTAAAGCAGCCAATCCTCTGCAACTCTCAGGACTGCAAGAGAAACAGATTTAGCTAATGCGTCCATTTTGGGAGGCAGCAAAACAGGGGTGACTAGAAAGGGCCCCAGTGCACTTTTACTGCTCTAACTCCTTCTGATGAGCTAATCCAGCAGGAGACAACCTCCATGTTCATGGACAAGGAAGAAGTGAGCCAAGTTTACCCACTCCCTTGTTCCCTCCAACCTTCCCCCGCTACTGTTTTAGCTTGTAACTAAATCTCCAGATTAATTTGAGCTCTAGACACTTCTGAAAAGTTACAGCTTTTACAACACTTGTAAGATGTGTCGCATCTACAAGACTCATGTCTCCAGCTCTTTCCAAAAACACGGCCCTGTGGCCTTAAGCAAGGTTTGCTGGAGGAAGTTTAGGGACAATTGCAATGCTGGGAACTCTTTGTCCCTCTGTGGTGCCCTGATATTAATGTGGATTTTTTAACATATCGCTCCCACAGAGGACCACAAACAATCTTCAATTAAAAACAAACAAACCACCTGCAATTTTAAAAATATCTAACACAAAGGAGGATTAAACCATTTAATCCCAAGACAAATCCGAATCGTTATTTTCAGTTCCATTTCCAAAGCGATCTTGTATGTGTTATTTTTAACCCAGCTGTCTAATTTTGTTTAGCATTTTATTGATTGGACAGTATTTGATGAAAGGCACTTGTAGCCTGTGGGTTTTTCTTACATCTTTGTCATTGGTTCATCTTTCACTAAAAAGTTTAGAACGTTCTCCTCATCTTTTAATGCCAGAAAGACATAAAAAGCTGCATATTAACCACTTTTCTTCCTCCACAGAAAATAAAGTTATCTCTCTGATGTAGATAAACCATTTGCAATACAATTTTTATCAGTGCAAAACAAGGGAAAAGTACATTTATCTATGGAGTAATTTATCTATAGGATAAATTATTTATCTATAGGATTAACTCTATATTTTGTTTAAGTAATTATGAACTGTGGCTCACGAATCGATTTTCTGCTGTTTAAGTTCACATTTGAATTCACTTTGACTGGACCTTCACCCAACACTCTATATATTGATTTTCCATATGTTTGTAGTCATCCATTCTACAAAATCCAGGTTGTCCTTAAGAGAGATTGATATATCCAAAATGCAGAAAGGTGACTCTTTTCCTCAAAGGATATGATCTTTCCCTGGGAGCAGTGCATTCTAAAATCTGACTTCTACATGTATATTTAGCTATTAAGTATCCCAATTTTCCTTTGTTACTGGGCATGTATTGGAGAGCCAGAAGCAGATTCTGACAAAATAGAATATCCTGCCTCAAAAGGGTCATTCCTGGGCCTACTTGTGAGACCTGGAGTCTGGAAAACACAGATAAATAAGTAAAACCAGCAGCAGCTAGGGGCTGGACTTTTCAGCATTGTCTGTAGCACAGGAAACTGTGTCAGGCTGAGCACAGGGAGGGGGAACACAGAGTCAGATGCATTTTCTACCTAAACCTACAGAGATCACTTGGGCCAGGCTGTCGCTGCCATGGAGAGGGGACAGACAAAGGTCAGAGCTGGAAGTGGGAGGAGGTGGGTCTGAGGGAGACTGGTGTGGACACCACTTCTTCCCCCAAAAGTTCATTGACACCCTGCATCACCCCACCCTGCAGGAGCTGCCATGAGCCTGGCTGCCCACACCACACTGATGTGTGCCACAGCATCCCTCACCAAGGAAATCCATAAACAACATCCTGACAATGCAGTGCTATGCTGAGGAAAGTGCCTTTGGCTCATCCAGCTGAAGAGATGACTGTGCAGGAAGTAAGGAGGCTTCAGAGGAGGGGGGTGGAAAACTGTGCCACTGTGAACTCTGCTGGCATTAACCTGTGCTGCTGAGTGGGTCAGGGCAGACTCTTGGTTTCAGCTACAGATGAAAAGTGAAGGATGAGCACTGTCTCAAGCTCCCAGGAGACTTCTTGTTTCAAATGGGCAAAACAAATGATCATTTGCTTTTTTTTAAAAAAGGGAGAAAATAATTAAAATATGCAGAGTTATGGAGGGAAGATGAGATTACTCATTGTGTCAAATAACTAATGGGTTTGAAGCCTTGTCAAGAATAAAGCAGGAATTCAAGCAGGAAAAATTTATACTCAGAATAGTAAACTAAGGCCATGATTCCTATTTCAGATACGTGACCACCTACCACCAGGCAAAGTGGGAAAAAGAACCCAGCTTTTAAGCATTTGGCCAGTGGATGACACAAGAGTCAGAGTGAGGCAGGTTTAGTTGTAGCTAAAACAAAACAATGAGACTATAAAACACTTAAGACCAAGGCCTTTGAACACAAGTTCAGCACAAATCTTATAAAGAATAAGTAAAAATTAATTAACTTATGGTTTATTGGACAAACTCACCATTTAATTTAATGTGCAATGCTATAATTACCAGTCTCTGCTCTGGAGAAGATCAGTGGAGGAGCTGACAGGCTCATACGAGACAGCTTCCATTTATTTAACCATTACTGGCTGAGCAAGTTGCAATCTGTCAGTAATGGCCTTCCCTGGCTCACAGCATTCCTGTGCAACAAGGAAATGCTCCTGCCTCTGTTTCCCAGCTGAGACCTGAGGATTGAGGTCTTGGCCACTGAGAGGTTGGGGCCCTGCAGGGTTGAGTGTGACCATAAGCCTGTCTGCAGGGGGGGAGCTCAGAGCAGTACCAGCCAGAACAGTAATTCAAGAAGAAAGCCTAAATCTGTTCTCTCTGATGATGTAGAGGTTCTGCTCTGTACCCCACTGTGGGAGGGAAGCCCTGTGGTTCCCAAACCCAAACACGGCTGTTCCAAGCTGTCCTGTGACACAGGTGTCCCATTGGCTTGGTCAGGACAAGTCAGAAGAGAGTTCTCTTTCCCACTGAACCCTCACACCACAAAGAAATGTGCATCTTTAATCATCATGTTAAAAGGCAATCACAGTGGCTGTGCACAAAAAGAAGTCTTCCACAAATTCTTGCTTCCCTTAATTTCTGTTTGCCTGATTTTGCAATGCTAAAAGGTTTTTACAGGGTTAGCATAAACATACATTCCTATCTTTGTACCACTTATGGCTTATGCAACCTCAGCAGGCCATTGTTATTACCTAGTCTGACTCCAACCATCTGCTGCACCACAGACCAGAGAATTTCAGACAATGCCTTCTGCATGCACAACCCAACATTCAGCTGGGAGTCTTCTTTCAGAAAGCCACCTCATTGACCCTTCACATTCTATGTGCCTCTCCTGGGAAGGAGGTGCATTTGAAGCCTGAGTTGCCCAGACTCTGCTCTGGGCAGGCTATTAAGCTCACAAGGTATTTCTCCTGTGTGGGACATTTGGCAGTAAGTGGTTTTAAATGCAGCATTTCAGCTCATTTACCAGCTTGAAAATGCAATGTTCATCTCACCACTCTGCAGAGGAAAACAATATGATTGGCTTGTTAGAAAAAAGGGAACTGCAAAATTGAAAAATATGAAGAAAGCGTTTTGAAAAGATACTTCTAATATGACTCAGAATGCAAACACTGGGATGCTCAGTCATCTTGTGCTTCCCTATTTAAAAAATCATCTCTCTTTTCAGCTTTACCTGTATTGTTTGTCTCTAGCTAAAAATATATGCAGTCAGCTTCCTTCTTAAAATCATGGTGTATGACTAACAAAGCCAAGTACTTAAAAGCGAGTTTGTGTCTGCACATTTTGTCCACTCCATCCTGCCCCTTCATGCATTGCTGTAAATTGCTTCAGAAGAGTAACTCAGAGATGTAGGACCCTAAGAACCATTTCAAATGCTGACAGCTGAGAACAGAGAGAGAAAACAGAGACATTGAGTTGCCTGGGGGGTTTTAGGCATAGTTTGCTTTTCATCTTTGGAAACCGGACAGTGGAAAACACATCCCCAGATTCCTTCCTCTCTATTTACAGCAGGTAGACTCAGCTATCCTCTCTTTCCACCCCCATATCCCCTCCAGAGGCTGATTCCAGGGAGGGCCAATCATTATTTGCCTTTCACACAGCAAAACAAGTGCTCTGATTGTTAGCCCAATTTCAGAAAAGCCAGTCAGGGATGGGGGATTTAATCTTTAATTGCATGAAGTGTATTTATAAATAAAACCCGTGCAGCTGAAGTGTTGATTCCAGAGTATTACCACATATTGTGTTCAAAAAGGGCCAGAAGTAGAAGGCACATCCAGACAAACCAAGGCAATATCTAGGAACCACAGAGGATGTTAGAGGACATTTCTGGAAGAAATATGTGGATTTAGCAGCATAAATCCTAATGCAACTGAGGTACATGTTCCTAAACCTCTTAAGTCAGCATGTAAATCTCCTATTTATATCTTCATGGTCAAAGTCAAGTTTGGTTTCTGTGCCTTTTTAAATCTTTTCTGCTCAGAGCAACACCACAAATAAATATTTAGTGTGCCAGTACATTGCTAAATTATTCATGGTTTAAATTCATAAATGGGAAAGACAATCTTCCTGGCTTTACACGCTCTCTTGGAGAAATGTGTTATTCATTGGTGATTTTAATTCCATATGCATCTTATTTGTCAGTCAGTGCAAAGCAGAGTTGGAACATAGGGGGAAAACTGACAAAACATTTTAGAGGTATTTAATTTCACCCTAATTCTTTTCATTAATCACCAAAAAAAAAAAAAAAAAAGAAAAAAGAAAAAAGTGTCAGGGTTACATGAAAATACTTTGAAAACAGTTTTAATGCTCACAAAATTGAGACACCTGATTAAACTGGCTCAAAGAGGCACCATTAACTTTTGCTGTGGAGACATGCAAGAGCCCTGGGGAAGGTGCACACCTAGGCAGGATGTGTCCACCCACAGAATTGTACCTGTGTGTCACAGGAGGTGGGAGTCAGGGAAATGAGGAACA
The DNA here is from genome assembly GCA_013397295.1 of Polioptila caerulea. Lineage (NCBI taxonomy): Eukaryota > Metazoa > Chordata > Aves > Passeriformes > Certhiidae > Polioptila > Polioptila caerulea. Next base: position 1,475,287 of record VYXF01009492.1, read on the forward strand.
GAGACAGCCACTTGTGAGGGATGTTAAAGGAAATGCACGTGTCAGATCCAGTGACCTGTGCATGGAGGGCTCCAGAGGTCTGATGGAAGCTGCAGTCTGCGTGCCATGGGAATTTAAACAGGATCAATGAGCATGAAAGTGATGCTGCATCCCGTGCCAGAAGGGCACTGTGATATTATCTCTAAATTATTCCACTACCAATTAAGTTCTGTTTACAGATAAAGAGTTCTTGTTTATTCACTTTTAGCAAATGACTCCTGAAACCCAACCTGAACAAGAAAAATAAATTAGGACCATCATGTCAGAACCATCAGCAAAACATTGGATATGTTAATGCTGTCAACAGGATGAGAAAGCCCAGCAATCAAACTGAGTTATTTCTGGTGAAATGTACCTTCTACCTGCTAAAAAGAAGAAGAAAACGGACAAAGCCAGCATGGATTAAGAGGGGATTAAAGTTCTAGATAAAGCATGAAATAAGCATTACTTTTCTTGTTTTAATAAGAAGAAAGAGGCAGGATTGCTTGTAAAGCCCAGGCAGCCAGAGTAATGGAGCATAGGTAAAAGATTAAAGTCATATCCCAGGTAAAAGCCAAGTCCAGAGATCTCAGTATGCCCAGGGTACTAAAAAATTCCTAGCCCAGAATGCTGGGGAGAAAACCTAGCCCATAAAATCCAACCCCAACAGCAGAAACTATAAAAAGCTTGCTGGATTGGGAATAGTCCCACAAGAAAAATAGCATTGCTGGGGGGAAGAGGGAATTCAGCATGAAAATAATCACTGTGAGCCAGAGACTTCTCAGCTGTGATATTTCCAGTAATGGCACAGCATGGCAGGTATTTTCCCACAGGAATAAACAAATCCCCATCTTTAATACTTCACTACATAACTTCAAACCACTGCACTCTAGAACAAAAAAGATGATTTGAAAGAGGTGCTTAAGACTTGTTGTGCAATTCTATGAGACAATAAGTCTGATCTCCTCTCACTCTCACGTCATTTATCTTATGTTTAACTTATTTGGTTTAAAAACTGAAAGAGATGATCATTCTATAAAATGTGAGATGAAGGATTGAATATAAACCCTAGAGGGAGGACTATTAAAAGAGACAAGGCTTGAACAAGGCCTTAGCTGTCAGTAAATTTGGGCTGAGAATCATGGCAGTTTCTGTTAGAAGAGTGAGGATTTTGAATGCCTTGCTGAAATGGAGGAAAGGCAATCTGGATGATCACAAAATAGAGTTTGTCAGATTATGAACAGGATTTACAATGTTCCCAAAGGTGAAAGGTACCTGGACATAGTGACCCAGAACCAACCAAGTTTTTTTTTTTGCAACTAGCTGTTTCAGAGCTCAGTGTGGAAATGAAACACTCAGTGGCACTGTTTTTGTGTGAATTAGGAAGTTTCTAGAAATCCTTTTTGTCATCCTTGCTAAATAACACTCCATACCTCCCAGACAGAAGCATGAGCTTCGAGGGCATCATCCTTAGAAGTTCATAAAATGTTGCCCACCAAGTGGCCCCTTAAGCCTTGAGCTTGACCAAGGTAGTACCAGAAATAAGAGATGGTGCAGGTCTGTTAAGACCTGAATTAATAAATCCTGTGGGAATGCAAAGTAGGTCAGCTGGATCTCAGCCTGAGCAACTTTATTGCTGTCAGATGACAGCTGGCATCTCCTCACAGTGCTGCCCTGTGCTGGGTGTGGTGCCAGCATGGGTCACTGCTGGCCCTTGTCTTCCATCCTATCCCACAGTTTAACATGCCAAATTTGAGGATATTGAGGCACACAACCCGCAGTGAAATCACTCTTCCAGCTTTGAAAAAGTTCCTGGAATGAAGCACCTCTGTTTCAGGCTGCAAAATCTTGACCATGACTGTCATTCAATGTCTGCTTGTATTCAGTTTGTTCAGCTCAGGTCCCTAAGGCCCAGCCCCAGTGAACCCTCAGTTATGGTTTGTGGGGTCCCACAGGTTCTGGACACAGCTGGTCACCATGTCCCTGCTGCCTCTGCAAGCTTTTCACCAGGGGCATGAATCAGTGAGGTACACCTGGGGCTGAGACCTTCCTGTGGTCCAGAAAGTTTGGAAACTCTTCTCCAAACTCTATCCAATACATGAGAAAATATCTTATTTTGAGATGCTTGGGCTGGTGGATTTACTTCAGGTTAATCTTACAATATTAGTTTCAGAAATAAGCTTCTTGTTCCCAAGATCAGGACCCAGAAACCGTGTTCACAGTTAGAGACAGTGTTTTACCATATCTCCAACAGCTGAATCTGTGGTCCCAATTCTGTCATTGCCTTTCACATGATCATTTCAGTAGTGACTTGAAAATCATCCACTGGTAATGTAAAAAAAGTTGCATGAAGAGATGCCAACTAGAGGGCAAGACCTCTAAAAACTCCTAACCTTGACAGAACTATAATCTTTGAGAGATAAGAGGTGGGATTATTTCACCAAGAAGGTAATTGCTGCCACAGATGTTGCCCTGGGACACTCCAGGTAGTTTCTTTACAGCATTATCCATTTTTCCCAAGTGTTTAGCAAATGGTTGGAATTTAGGATGAAGGAGGGTGAACCAGGAGTAGCTTTGATGAAGATGTAAAAATCTCATAGAAAGAGAGATTCATTTTATCTGATGGTTAGAAATATCCATTTTAGCCAGCAGTCAACGCGTTTCCTATCTGCTTTTCACAATGGATGAATGTTTTAAATGCAGGTCTCAGGCAGCAAAGGAGATATGGGGGAAAAAAAATGAGGTTAATAGATTGTACCCTGAAGTTTTACCCACAAATCAAGAATTAGCCAGACTACCAGGTCAGATAGAAGAAGTAGAAAAAAATTTTTTAGTATGTATGTTCTTTTCTCAAAAGTCCATATTAGTAATAGTGAAAAATGGAGTGGAAATAACAGCCTTACATAAACTTTATGATATTTCATATCCTAAATCAAGGATTGGCACACCAGGACAAAGGTACTGAAGGAAAGCTAGATTGTATTTTTCTCTGGTGCAGAGAAACAATGGCCATTAGACTGTCAAAACTGATGGCTTAGGAAATTAAAATAATGTCAAATTTAAAAAAGGAAAACCCTAAAGGTTCAAGTTCTTACCATGCAGGGACTGAGAGAGACAGATCTGAATACTTCCAAGGAGAACATATATAACCACTCACAAACACTGCTGAAAAGTGTTGTCCAACCTCCAAACTCTACCTGCTTTTCACCATCCCTCCTTCTTTCTACATCCCCTTCCTTGGGGAATTTAAAGGAGATTTCTCTATTAAGCCAGAGGAACCCACACAAAAGCAGACTGATAGGTGAGCATTTGCAGCTTTCAAAGAGAACAAAAAAGTTCTACCTGATTCCAGAATCACAAAACAGAGCAGATAAAAATAATGTTGGAGTTAAATATGGAAATAGCAGGTTTTTCTGCTGACTTAAAAGCGAATATTTTTAAATCTTTTTGGCACAGTAAAAGGATGCCGAGTTTTAGAAAGATGACTTGAGGGAAATTGGGAAGACTGTAAACTTTGATGGCTAACCCACTTTCTAAAAGCTGCAATCCAACTTCCAGCACTCAGTAAAGCCCTTTAGAAATGACCTGACCTGTGCATGGGCATGACCTACCTGCCCCAAGCCCATCTGTGTGGCTCAAGCAATGGGAAGAGCACCCTGAGCCCAGCTCAGCCTTGGTTGTGGCTGGGACAGCAATGGGTGCATGTGGCTTTACCAACAGCAAAATATATTTTCTGTTGCCATTTGAAGCCTACTTACTCTGCTTGTAGAGATAAACCAGGTCTTGGCTGCTAACATACCCCCAAGGCAACTTGCTGTAGTCAGAGCATCCCTGGGGAACTCAGTTTCCAACAGAGATATGGCTCTGCCTCGTGTTTTTTGTGGTCTAAGATACACAAGAATGACTCAGGGCAGACAAGACCCTCCAGGCACGCTGACCAGAAGCTCATATCTGCCATGCTGACTCTAAGGTAGACAATTTGAGCCTGTATTTTTTAAAAACTCAATTGAAATGATGTTTTTCCTACTGTTCTGAGAACCTCTCATGTTTATAAAATCTGAACAATCCAAAGCTCTTTGGCTCCCCAGATGTTAAGCTATACAGAAACTCACAAAATACAAATGGAGTTTTGTGTTAACTTGCTTCCTTGTTGAGCATTTGAGTCAGTCCAAAGTTAAAACTTCGTAATCCATCAGTAAGCAGTCCAGTCACATCCCCAGTAGAGCATTTTCCTATTAAATTCCAGAAACACTATGGAAAGTTGAGTATAGAGGAGGGGAAGGTGATTCTCTTGTCCTCAGGAAGCCAAAGAATTTATGTTCCTGTGTTGGATTTGTTAATTTTTTCTTATGTACATATAAATATACACAAAGCACAGGATGGGACTGCTGGAGTGGCTGTCTCGAAGCTTTTATTCCATCTTAATTATCAGTGTCATTTTACAAAGCCAAGCAAGGAAGATGGGAACAGCCTCAGCCACTGCAACAGCAGGTGGAGTTCTCTTTGTCTTTTAAAATCTTTTTAGCCAAATGGATAATATTAAAAGTTGACAAGCATTTGCTAAAGCCAAATAGTAAACTCACATATACATCTTTCTTCTAACAATGCTTGCTTGTGATAGTTTAAAACAATGAATAAAGCTCCATTTTAAAGCATATATATTTCTACTCTCTTGCTTAGCATATTTTCCAAGGCCTCTCTCCATGCAGCACATGGCATTATTATTTCCTGACCTTGCTTCTTTTACCTTTCTTACATTTCTCCATTCTGAGATTTGCTTTCACACAGCTTTCTGAGAGTTTTATGGCTTTTCTATTTCCCACATTCCTGAAGAAGACAACAACTCAAAAAGCTGCAAAGTCATCGGGAACAACAAGCATATGTTCTTCAGATAAATACAAGTGTTAGAACATTTTGGGGGAGGAGCAGAATTGCCCAAGGCTCCCTGGCTTTGCAGTCTGTCAGGGAGAAGCTTCATCAATAATTTATTAAGAGAGGAATAGTTTGCAAGACAGCACCTCACACTTAGGAGGAGGAGATGCACTGCAGTAAGAGGACCCAGCTGCACTCACGGCTGCTTGGGGAGGTGTTTAATCAAAGCCTGGGGCATTGTCCTGCCTGAAGGGAAGGCAGAGGTTTAGAAGAGGGTGGGAAGAGTTCCACACTGCTCTACATGACCCACTCTGGGCAAGACAAACCCTTCCTCTACTCTCCCTTATGCCAAACCCACAGTTTGGAAAATCTGGTGCAGCCTTGGAGGTTTCCACACCACATCCTTTCCTGAAAACATGGAAAAACTGAGATTTGAGTTGTCATATTTTCATGACAGGTAATCAGGGGCTGGGAAAGCTTTCACCCCACACTTTGGTGTTCATCTTTGATAGTAAGCTCCTCTCTGCTCCACACAGCAGCTCTTATATCCTTGTTAGAGGATGAAGGGGCCCCAAGGCTTTACAGTTGCCAATTTTGGGGGTCACTTGTATCCCTGTGTGACAGCCCCAGGCCCTCTCTCTGCTCTAAGGACAGCAACACCTCTATAAAGTCAGCAGAGCCCTTTCTTTTCCCCTCAATGACAGCCATGGGCCTGGCATTTTGCCTGGGCTCTGAGTTAAAGAATAAGAAAAAATCTTGTCATTTTGGTGGAGGGTTGAATTCCTGCTCTACCACAGACTCCCTACCTGCCCTTGAGTAGCTGCTCTGTACCACCTGGGACCTGTCCCAGCCAACAGATTCTGTATGCCAGTACCTGCTGGCAGAAAGGGAAAAGGAAGCTAAGATTTTATCTGGAGAAAAAAAAAATAGTCACCAAAACCAAAGGGGCAAATCCACAACCTCCCCCTGGTCCTGCACAGATCATCCTGACAGTGTCACAGAGCAGCTGCAACATAGAGGGGAGCAGCTTGTGCTGAGCACAGTGAAATGGTCCCATAACAAAAAGATATCAATCAGTTTAAATGCTGGCTGTCTTTCCTACAACCTACTGTCCTGGTAATTCCTACCAGCCAGCAGGATTGTTCCCCACAGGACATACTTTGACATGGTCAACAGAAGGGTTGATGCTGTAGAGAGGAAGATATGAGAATTTGGAGAGGTTGGAGTGGTCAAAGACAGGAGTTTAAACTTGTGGGCTTCTAAGTGCACCCACATGGGACAGAAGTGGGAACTTTGCAAACCACTACAATGGAGTCAGTGCTGGGAGACAAGGAAGGGCAGGGGATCAAATTGCAGGAAAGAAATACAGAAACAGACAGCAAGGACTGCAGGCACTCAAGGGCAGCAGCAGCTAGTTTGGATCAGATCAGATCTATCAGTTCAGGAAGTCTCTGAAATTGGATCAGGTCATACAAAGCCTGCCCCCTCTTCCAAGCATGAAATGGAAATTCTGTATTTTCATTGCCGTGAAATTTGCATTTAGCTTTGTCTGCTTAGAAGGATAAATGCTTGTTACTACACTTCAAATGTCGTACCCCTTTGGAGATAAACAGTGAATAACTCTGTGGGAACTGAAGCTCACAGCTTCCCTCTTTTGTAGCAGAATCAAAGAAGTACCTGACCTGAGTAGGTGTTAAGACTCTCACTGTGCATGTCCTATTCAACAGGAATTTAAAATGTTCAGTGTTTCCTGGGATCTGGTCTGAAACTCAGTTTTAAGCAGAGAAGTAAAAGACTGCAGAAATGTAGTTTGATAGTGACCCAGAGGAGTTCACATCCCAGGGAGGAAAGGAAATGCCACAGGCAGGAAGCAGCGCTATGTTTCCATCCTCTTTTTCCTGAATGCAGAGAGCTGTGTCCCATAATAAATTAGCATGTTATTAATTTAGGTTAATGAAAATGTCTTTAAATAAGTGTGCTTTGAGGCAGTCTAACCAATCCCAATTTTTAGGCAAAGTGGTTAAAGGAAATATCCTATGCCTGATACACAGAAATATGCTTTAAAGGAAGAAAAAAAGGCAACATGAAATGAAGTTTTAGAGGTTTGTTTTTAGGGGTTTCTTCTGTGAAATGAAGTTTTAGGGTTTTGCTCTTCTGAACTAAGAGGAAATTATTCCTTTTTCTATCAGTGGTGGGTTAAATCATACAAATGCCACTATGTCACAACAACTAATATGAAAATTTAGGAAATTGAGTAATTCAAAATATTTTTTTATTTTTATGGCAGACAACAGCCTTACAAATCAAAATCACAAATTATTTTTTAAGCACAATGGTTAATTTATAAGAGGAATAAACTTTTATTTGAGATGGAGATCTCTGTGGCCTTCTATTCTGACTCCAGCAGTGGATTGGGTTATTTTAGAGATATTTTAGGGTAACAGTAAATTTTTTAGGATAAGTTTTTGTCATCATTGCTTTGACTTCCCCCAGCTGGGCCAGAGAGGAGGCAAGAGACCAACACAAATCAAACACCTGCACTACAGAGCCACTGCAGCAAGTGATTTTCAGAGATCTGGGCAGACATGGATATGATGGGAAGGGGCTCAATGGAAAGCCTTGATAACTGATCAGGAGATTCATGTTCTCTGTAGGCTCCTACTGCAAAGTTTTGTTGCTTGAACACAGAAAGTGGACACACTGATATTGTCATCCTCATCAGAGGACAAGTTGAGTGGTGCCCTTTAAGAATCTGTGTCTCAGTTCTTATCCTCCAACCATTCAATCTTCAAATAAACTCTGTCATTAGAATGGCAGTGTAACTGCTGATGAAATGGGATTTTTTGCCTGGACACCAGTTTGTAGAGGAAATCAGCCTCATCACATTGGCTAGCAAAGTAACCATGCTGGCAAAAATCCATGCTGGCAAAAATCTGGCAAAAGTAACCATGCTGGCAAAAATCTGTGGTGTAGAAGCCCAGATGTTAATGAACACAACTCATTATTCCAGAAGTTACGTAGTTTTCTTGTGTAATAATTATCAGTGGCAAAGGAGTTCTGTCTTTTTTCTTTTTATATTTTCCCATCTTCATGGAGAGAAATTCAGATTAATTACCAAATCTCTCTCTGAGTCTTCTAAGACTTTCATACAAATGACTGTAAAAAGAGGGGGAGCAAACTTTCACATAGGCAGACAGCAATAAAACAAGGGGGAAAAGGTTTTAAACTAAAAGATGTAGGAGTTTGTTACTCCCATATAACTCACCCCTGACAGGGGAGACTAGTCTTTTAAGTCTTCATTTAGGTACAAAATGAACTGGACTCTGGCTGTATTCATTGTCCAGGTTGTTTATTCTTTTCTTATCTAAAATTTCTGCACACCAGGCTTAACACCAGACTAGTACAAAGGAGAAAAGACACCAAAGAGCCCCCAACATGCAGATTCAAGGCTCTCTTAAAGATCATTCACCCAAGTATCACCCAAAACGTTCATTGTTTCTACTTTTCTACCAATTACTAACTAAACTTCTATTCATGTAACTGCACTGTGGCAAATTCTGACCAACCACCCTGTGCCACCAACACTGCAGAATATGGAGTAGATGAAGAAGAAGGAAGAAGTCTAAAAACCATGAGATCCTCCATCTTGTCTCCATTTACATACCATTCTAAAAAACCCAAAAACCTACATTTTTCACCCCATCATAAATTACATATTATACTACTACCTAAATTATTTTCCTGATAATTCTGTCTCATCCCAAAGCCTAGGAAGCCCCTTCCATGGGCAAAGGTTAAAAGCAGTATTTTCCAGATGATTTGAATCCTTTAAACATGCAGAGGAATATTCTCTGAATTCTGGATTCCAACAAAAGAGACAAGATTTTGACCAGAAATTGGGAGGAAATTTTTTAATAAAATATGTGGTGAGACACTGGAACATGTTGCCTGGAGAAGCTGTGGCTGCCCCTCCCTGGAAGTGCCCAAGGACAGGTTAGATGGGGTTTGGAGCAACCTGGGAAAGTGGAGGGTGTCCCTGCCCATGGCACAGAGGGGTCAGTAAGGTCCCCTCCAACCCAAGCCTATGTTTCTATGACTCTTTTTTGTACAGACTGCTCAGGTCAGAATTCCAAACAAAGACAAAGTTTACAGGTGTTCAACGCCAGAATAAGAAACAGTTGCTCACTTCCAGCAGCTGCCACCTTCTACTTCTCAGGCGTTGCTCCTCCCTCTAAGTGGCACCTCCAGGTAAGCAGGAAGATGTGTTCACATCCTTCCAAGTGAAGGTTGTGGCACTGCTGGCAGCACAACTTAAGGGAATCACTGAAAATAAGGCTTGGCCTATTCAGTCTCCATACTTTTAAAGTCATTGCCTTACAAAAGTAAATCTTTCCTCCTGATTTTCCGATGGGACAACCAAGAAGCCCAGTTAAGGTCTGAGCTAGGTGGGATGGGATTCAGACAGATCTGGAAGCTCTTTGTGTGTCACAGAAGGGACAGACCTGTTTCCACAAGATGATGCTTTTTTAACCAGGCAAATATTAAGATATGTCTGTAAATATGCTCTGAAACAATGCATAAAACAAATATAAACTAAAATAATGAACCTGCTTTGACCATCTCTAGTAGCAAGATCTCTGAAGCCGAGCTGTTAGGGGGTGTTTGGGAAGCCTTTGAATGGGCCACTGATTCCAGCTCAGAGAAGGAAAAGCTTCAGTGTCTACTTCTGTAAGTGACAGTTATAAATTTACTAAAGGCTGAAATAATTCAGATATTATTCACTTATAAATTTCTCAGTACTATGTGGGCAGTTGCTAAATCAGATTTCGGAACTTCTTATTTTCTTACTAAGATAGATGCATCAAGGAGAGCTCTGTTATTAAGCTGAGGAAGAAAGTAACCTTTAATTTGCAGATCTGCCAAGGGGCTATTTGGGACACTGAATTATCCCTGTAGATCTCTAAATGAAATTGTATTTCCTTTTCATATGACATTATTCAGATAACTGATAACTTTGGCAAACTGCAGACACAAACGCTGTATCCAAATTAATACACAGTCCAAGCCAAAGGCCAGGGTGGTTGCATGGCCAGACCCAAGCATGGTGTAAAGAGGTGGAGATCTATTAAATTCCAGTCACCAGGGCTGCATTTCTGACCCAGAGAGTCATGAAGGTTTAGTGAGTTATGGTAGCAAGTTGTTTGTAAGCCTCAGATATTGGATTAAAGACCAGAGGTCTTAGAATTGATGGAGTGTGAAGATTTTTAGCAATCATAAAAGCAGTGCTTGTCCCACAGTTTATTTTCTCTACTTCACACACCTCCTCCTCCCCACAACAGGCACATAAACCAGAGCATCTCTTACAACTACATCCCTGCCTCCATACCTCAGTGATTTACTGTCTTCTCCCATTGACACTCAGCTCTTTGGGACATATCCTTGGAGGCTAGGGTGCTCAGAGCTGTGCTCCCTGATGGATAGCATGCTTTCAGGGCTGGGGAGAAAGATTTGCAGATTACTTCAAAACTCAGTCAGCCAGTGTTCAAACACTGCCATGAGAGCCAAAAAATCCTCAGCTGAGGAGAGTGAATCATGTGGAGATTAGTTCCCTACATGCACCCATGGCATCACCCATTCCTCTTTAATGCAGATGAGTGAAGGGCAAGAAGGGATTTCCCAGGCCATTGTGTTTTCACCCTGCCTGTTGTAGGCAGATAAAGTATGTGCCATCTTCAAAATAGTCTGGTTTTGTATCCTAATCCCATCCAGAAACTGTTCCAGAGCCTTGCTCCTCTGATGGTTAGAAATTTCTAACTAGAGTATCCCCAGGTGGTCTGTATGTCTGTTCCTTCACCTGTATTAATCTCTTCTCTCTTCTCTTCTCTTCTCTTCTCTTCTCTTCTCTTCTCTTCTCTTCTCTTCTGTTCTCTTCTCTTCTCTCTTCTCCTGAGTCTCCATCCTGTGTATTTGCTCATCAATCACAGATTTATTGATGGTTGCCATACACCTGCTTATCTTTCTTTTATCAGGCTGTAGAATTTTAACTCTTCATTTCTTTTTTCATAAAGGACACTTGCTTGCTCCTACCCACTCTACTTTCCTGCTTCCTTGCTATACATCTCACTTGAATGTAGATAGCCAGAATTTTAAATTTACATTTTATACAGAAAAATATTACAATTCCTGGTGCCTGACCAGTACCCTACACAGTGATGTCATTACTTGCCTACCTCTACTGGATGCACTTATGCCAGTGCAGCCTACCAAGGTATTTATCTTTTCATAGCCATGGTGTCTCCAAGTCACCTTGTGAAGGAAGATATTTATCTTTCCTCACCATTTCTCCTCTATTAAGTGATTTTGCAAGGATTATTGAAAAAGATTGCCAGTAACTTCCCTGAGACTGACATAGCCCCTGTCAACTACTACACCTCCCTTTCTTCATTTCACTGTACAGTTCTTGCACACGCCTCACATTTTCTGCTTTTATTTGCAGTTTCCCACATGGCACTTTCACAAAATTTATTTTTTTTTTATACAAGGTAAATCCCATGGATAAAATCTCTTTATCAGAGAAAGATATCAAGCAGCATGACATGCTGTCCCTTTGATAAACCTGTGTTGTTTTTTAATCTGCCCTCTCCTCATCTCTATGTCTCAAATTTTTCCTTGTTTTCACAGTGATTCAAACACTTTTGGTACAATTGTAATCAGATTATTAATGTTTAATTGTCTCCATCACTTTCTCTGCTTTGTTTTTTTATTTTTCTCTCAAGGATAACGCTATTCTCCAACAGTCCTAACACATTTATAGAGTTACAGCTGTGAATGCAATTTCACCCTTCTGACTTTTAGTATTGCAGGACAGTGATACTCCAGAATGTCCAAGCATATTAATCTCCTTATGTTCACTATTACCTTACATTTAACACTGTATTTTCCATCCATGCATTCTCATTGGTCACACACCTTTACTTCCAGGTCCAGCCTTATTCACTTTTTTGAAAGCTGATGGCAAACAATTTGAAAGCTAGGCAAACAATTGGGTTTTAATCTATGTAATTTTTTTTTAATTCTTAAATATTATGAAACCTTCTTATTTTCTTGCCCAGACTAGACTTGAGATCCAACGGAAAGTCTAGTGGTCATCACAACACAGAAAACAGAGAAGGGACAATGTCCAAAAAAAGTTTAGGAAGGCAAAGCTACATTTGAATGTAATTCCTTCTTGCTGAGAACTGTCCTGTTTTACAGAAGAAGGATGATCTACCCACGAAGGATTTCATTACCTTTCCTTTGATATATCAGCACATTCAGTGTTACAGCCCTCCCACCTGTCTGCTTTACTTTATTGTCTGCCATTACGGTGCAGTGCTAAATGCAGCCTAAACTGAGCTCCTCACAGCACACACCTGCCATTCCACAGGTCCATAAAGTGCTGTGCCTAAGAGGTTGCCTAAATAAACTATCAGAATGTAGTAAAAGTGACTGGAGTGCAATTACAGCTGCTAACTCAGCTTTGAAAATGACATCTTAAGTCAAGATCATCCAACAAATAGACAAACCATAGGCTGCATCTGGGAAAGCTTTGACTCCTCAGCCAACCCTGCCCTGGCTCTGTGACCTTGAGCCAATCTTTCACCTCCCCAGGCATCCCTTTCTTCTCATACATTGTCTCTTTAGTATGCTGGATCTCTAGGGACAGAAGTGGACTTTTCTTTCATTTCTTTTTGTTGCCTGATGCTTCTCACAACACAAAAAATATACCAACTCCCTCAGGTTCAGTTTCTGTTTTAATCCTCCACCACCACATGAAAGCTGAGCTGTTCTCTTCCTGTCCCAAGTGTTGTCACAAGCAGATGCACACCTGGGTGTGTGACACTCATAGGTGGGAGCAGACCAAAGGAGCAAAGTGGCTGGATTCTTCACAAGCCCAAACTGGAACTTTATTTGAACTAAACCTCAGCAGAGCAGGAGCATCTTTTTCATTCTTTAAAGGACTGTGCCTTGAGGTACAGCACTCGCTTCTTTCAGCATCATGGCAGAGGATTTACAGTAGAGTAGGTGTTCCTCACTCTCACAAGGAAGAGATATTCATATCTTCTTTCTAAATTCCTTAAACCCCTTCAATCTGCCACCAAATTCCCTTGGCTGATGCTGCCCTTTCCCATTTTGTCTGTCTTTGCCAATGAACACCACAACATGCTACACATGGCCCACATCCTGGGAAGGTGCATCTATGCTGATGTTTCTCATCCTCTGGCAGCTATTGGTGCCCTGTAAGATATTAAAAATTCCTTCCCAAAATCATAACTGGAAATAAAGCTCAAATGCACTTTTTTTCCCTATGTGTGGAATTGACCGAAAACTCAGCATGAGAGCAGTAAGCAATCACTGCACACTGGCTTTATTTTTATTTAGTTATATGTAAAAGGCATTGTAACACCAGCTCAGGTGATACCTGAGGGATTTTTTTTCCCAGAAGTTTTCTCAGTTCTTTGATTGAAAGGCAAGTTGTTTAGACCAGTTCCACATGCCCATGCTTTAGCTCCCTAACAACACATCTTCACATCTGAGTTATGTATTTGCTCCCTTGTCTTCTCCCTGCAGAGAAAGTCACCTCCCCACACTCTCTGCTTTTCTTAGGAGAAAATTATGAACAAGTGTGAGGAGAGCAATGACTAAGGAAAATAAGAGCAGCCTTCCCTCATGGTTTGGCTCAACTCCAGCTCAGCGGAAGACTTTTGAATGCTGAGAATATCTACCATTACTACATTTCACCAAATGACCCCATCTGCTGTGAGCAGATCTGTCCAACGCATGTTGGTGGCAACATGACATTTTTACCACTGCTAAAGCACATTTTCAGGTACAGCAGGGTGTGGAGATTGCATTTTCAAAGGCAAAAAGCTTCCCTTCTTCATATCATTGCTTTTCAATAGATTACTGAGACCTCACTAGTGTAAAACTTCTGGGGCTGCTTTCTAACATTGACGTTTTGAAGATTTGCTTCTTCAAAAGTCGTTAGCAAGGTTTGAACCCCTGACCTGTGGAGCTGAACACAGACCTACCCCTCTCAAACTCAAAGCTGAACTTCACCAGCTGCATTAGACTCTTATCTTCTTAGACAACAGGGATGCATGACGGACACTTTGAAGGCACCTGCGAGTTCTCCTGAAGCCAACTATCCGAGGGCAAGGACTTGGCCTCTCGGTATTTTGTGGATTTCCTTGCTCAGACCAGTCAATTAAAACACAGTGACATTTGCTACAATACTCCCTTTTCCAGCTGTCTTTTAGGGGTTTTCATCAGGCTTTGGTGCCCAGCAGGAGCTATAACGGGTACAAGTGTCTGACATTTTAAATTCAATTCCGTGACACTTGCCAGAATGACCCTTCTGAAGTCAGTCACGTAACGCTCCCCTCATCCACCTGTCCAAGCAGGTCTGACTTGAGTGAAAGCTTCTGCTGACAGAATAAGTTTTCTTTGGTAAATTTATGACATCAATGAAGGTTGAACTGAAGATGAACTCAAATAAAACATTTCCCAAAACCATAAGCCAAAAGAGAGAGAGAGAAAAAAATTAAAAGAAGAGAAAGACATCAGCTTTGTTACTTAGACCAAGTCCAGTAGAAGTATGACAAAGGACAAAGGTGTTTTGAGCTCTGAATGTATCAAAGTGAGCCATAGAGTGCCACAGGGACACTGCAGTCAGCAGCACTCACTGGTGAGTTGTTCAGTTCAGGTTTCCAGAAGCATTAAAATACTGAATGTAGAGGGTATGACAGAAGAAAAAAATGTAGAAATAAAAAACCCCACCATGTTTTCATGCCTGCCTGACTGGGATGATGGTCTCACACTATGTGTACATACACTGAGTGTTCTCACAATAATGAAAATTTGTCTACTTCCGAAATGGTCACTGTGGTCCTTTTCAGTACAGTTCATTTCTCAGCCACGTATCAACTTGCTTGTACCTTCTCTCACAGCTAATCCATCTCAAAAGGATGCTTTGCTGACAAGAAGGTTCACCCTCTGAGCAGAGACTCAAACCTCCAAGCTGTGGAGCCATGGGATGGTCTGGAGAAGGTGAGAAAACTCCACCTTGTCTTAATTTCTCCCCATTGCTGACAGCCTGGTGTCCTGTTTGTATAGCAGAATATTTCACATAGGCAGGAATGGTGCTGATACAGACTAAGGTCACTGGGCCCAGCTCCAAAAGACTTGAAGGGTCTGTCCTCTGCCTCCCTGTGTGTGGTCACTCTCTCAAGACACCGAGTGGGTGCTCAAGATTCATTCCAACATAACAAAGTACTGCTGCTCATGCCTCAATCTCTCCTCACTTTGTCTCAAGAAGCAAAGCAGTACTTTTATCTTTGCTCCACAGCAGGGCAATCACTTCTGGCACAGAGAAGAAAAGTTAAGGGCTGAGCTAGACACATAAAACAGGACAGCTAATTTATTGGAAAGTGTTCAGCAAGATATTCCTTGTAAAGAACTGATGAATCAACCAGACTCCTTGGTATTTTTTTTTTTTTCATCAAAATCAGTTTATATTTGGAAAAGATGAGAAATCAAAATCTCCAATCATTATATGAGTAGAGGAGAGAGACACAAATAACTCTCTACCCACATGTGCCATGTGCAGTTGCTACTCAGAGTGGTAGTAGGCAGTGAGGGGAGATTGAAAGAGCCCTTTCCCTCCTAGCAAGCTCCACAGGAGTTTGGGAGAGAGACTTGACTACCAAACACTTTTCTCTCCCAGGACTGCTCTGTTCCTTGAACTCCCCTTTCTCATTTCTCAGGAAAAATAAATAAGCAAATACAGTTGTTTTGATCAGTCTCCAATGCACATGGGTTTGGCACAAAGAACTCCTGAAAGCTTCAACACTTTTCACAAGACAGGAAAATGGATTCATACTCACTTCTGATGGCACAAACCATTTTCTGCTATGAACATCCATCCTTCAAAACTACCTCTGAACATCCATCCTTCAGCCAGTTCCTGAAATATGTGCCCCTTCAAATGTGCTTCTGTTGGGTTTCAGATTAGCCTTCAAAGGCTAATCCACCTCATGAGAATTTAATTGCTTCGGGTGTTGGTACATAAGGACCACAGTGCATTAATGACCAAATAAAAGACGTTTTATTCAACATGAAATGCTGTTTTTATTATTCCTTTTAATCATTTGAGTGGGCTTGATGATAAGAGGCAGAACTATTCTCAGACATCCAAGAATAATTAATCTTGTTTGTTTATGCAGGGAAAATTGATAGATTCATGTAATATAAAACAAGGGCAAGGAAAAAGTAATTTTACACAAATGTCTTATTATTTAAATGCTTACTTCTTCTTCGCATGATTGAAGAGGACAAGGAGATCAAAAAAATGAAAGAGTTTTTAAAAACTAAACAATCCTTCCAACACTCTTCCATCTGTTTTCTTTTGCACACAGGAATTGCTTACAGACAATTTTGTGGAAATTTTAATGACTTTTGTTAAGCCTCTGAATGAGAGGAGGAAAGACTCTCCCACACAGAGAAATCTGGCAAGTACAAAAATAACAGGGTCAGAGAGATTTCCCTCAATTGAAATATTTCTTTAAAAGGCCACTGAACTTTTTCAAACAGTAATCTACTGCTTGGAAACAGAGAAACACACCCCCACTGCACAGCCAGGGATGCTGCCATGGGAGCAGGTGCACTGTCCAAGTCTGCAAACACTGGAATATGTATGAACCTCCCTTTTGGAGCCAAAGCTCCTGAAAAAATATTGCCACATGTTGTATTAGAGCTTGTTCATATGTGGATGTTGTTGTCTCACAATGAGGTCCTGCTCCTGGCTTGCTCAGTGTCTGGCAGTCTCAAGTGAATGGCTGAAATGAGCACAGATGACAACAGGTCATAATTCTGGGTCAGCCATAATTCAGAGCAGCCCTGTCTCTGCTGCAAGCTTTGTCTTGTGGATCCACACGGATATAACAGGGATTGGATATTGCCAATTAGCATCTTTCCCTCAGAGATGTTCAGCTACCATGGGGAAAGGACAGGCAAAATCAGCTGAGTGTTGCTGAACAATTTTCTATCAGGGAAGGCTCTTCAGTGCTCTCAAAAAAGGGCAGCACAAAGAACAGGGAGGAGAAAAGCTTCAGCCCTGTGTCAGCTGGAACCAGCAGAGAACATTACCAACACTCAGCACTGAAAACTTCCACTGAAAGCAACTACCAATAACTCATTTTCTTCTGAGGTCACATTGCTCTCCTTCAGTAAAATGAGTTCCTACAGTGGCAGTCACAGCAGGGAGGACAAAGACACCCGTGTTTTGCAGAAGTTCATCTCACACCTCAGTGCTAAGCCTTGTCTTGCACCAGACTGGTAGAAGCTGAAATGACCCAGGGAGGTTTAACTAAGACATACTCCTCCTCCATTTGCAGTCTGAAGACACAAAAGAGCCTCAAGCTGTGATTCTCCAGCACCTCCTGCTGAATAGTTGTGGAGTCTTCCCATACTGACTGAGAAGTGTGCAAGTGACTGTAAAGAATTAAGGAAAACCAAGGCATAGTTTTCTCCCATTCAATCCAATGATTCTGGCTCACTCACCCTTACTTACCCTCCAGCCTTGCCCCTTGGAGATGTATTCAACTATGGAGACTACGAAAATAAAACCTGTAAACTCTTCAGCACTCATCTCTGTGCTGCCTTTCCTTCACAGAGGAACCAGGATTTACACACAGCATGGGACAGGGAAGGACAAGAGCACCAGGACAGTTGCACCAATTTTTCTAAGCCCAGTGTTTGAAGTGAGAGGAAAATGTTGTGCAGACATCAGTCCCAAAGTGGAACGAACATGATGAGCCTTCAAGTGTAAAGACTTGAACAAGGATTGAGCCTTGCAGAATGAGGGGTACAAGTCACAGCAACAAGTGGAAGAGCATTTTCACCAGCAAGGACTGCACTCATGGGAAAGACAATCCTTAACTCTCCATCTGTCTATCTGCAGTGCCTGACGAGATTTTCCAGTGTTCCAGTAAAATGATTATGCAGTTTAAACATTCACATAAAGTAATTTGTTGCTAGACAATTTCAGAGTATTTAATTCTGCTTGATTACCCTTTCCCTTATTATTTCAATCATTGTAGGTGCAGCATGAATTTTATTTGTTTTAGGAAGATGAAAGACAAAAAGAGATATATAAATCTTCTACTGATCCCTGGTATCTAACAATCTTTTTGTTTAGAAAGGCAGACAGATGCGGGGTTATTTATCCTTTTCCAAATATGACCGAGCAACATTTGAAAATTAGACTTCAGAGTTTTCTGTTTATTCTAATATTTGATTAAACTGCCAGACAAACATTTTTCAGCATTGGAAATATGTTTTCTTTCTACTTAATGACATTAGTATGAATTACTGTGTTTAAATTATCTTCAACTTTTCAATGGAGTGTGTAAAATATTTTTAGGTAGATATACAACTTAAATATCAATCCTTGTGTGCTACTTTGATTTCACTGAGCATTTGGAAAAGAATTTCTGGCATAATGTAACACAGGAAATTCAGTCATGATTTATGAAAAGCCTCATTTAACATTAATAGAGCTACAGGGACCATTTGCTCCTGGTCAGTTCTGTATTCTTAAGGCAGAGCAAAAAAAAGTGCCTTGAAATATACTTTGCCCTGCCACAAGAGTAAAGAGAGAGAGAAATAGGGGGATTTAATCTTGACTGCTCAACCTTAACTGTAAAATAGTTAAAAAAAAACAGAAATGAAATGAATTGAGCAGTCTCAGGTAAGATAATCCAGCAAACAAGGAAATTTAAATGAAGTTCTGTCATCCTTGTTTCTGGGCACCTCCAGTTTGTTGCAAATGTCCTGGGAGGGTATAAAAAGGGATATAAAAGCAGTAAACAGAGCAGAAGGGACCCTGTGACTCCAAGATGCAGGAAAGCTCCCAGAGCAGAGAGTGCAGAGGTGCACAAACCCTTTCCTCCCTAAATGAGCTATATCAAAAGGCTTCCCAGACAGAGAGAGAATGAAATAACGTAACTGTGCTGAGCTCAGAAGAGAATTTTTCCTAGAGAACTACTAAAAAGCCATTCACTTAACCTGTTAATAAAATAAAATTATATGAATAAAAAAAATACATAGTATATAATAATATTATAATTTTCGTGGTTTTTCCCCCGCCTATCGTGAATGTGGGTTTGAGAAATTTGGTATTTTTTTGTAGAAAACTGCCTGAAAACCCCCAGGTTTTTCCTCCTTTGTCTTCTCAATATAACCTCTGTGCTTTCCAAGGACATACTGGCAGGTAGAGTAAAAACAGGTCCTTAGATGAGGTTTACAAAGGGAAAGAATAATCAGAACAAGAAGAAAAGTCCCACAACAGATAATTTTTAATGGTCTCTGAGCCAACAGGATTCTTGGTTGAGCAAGGTCAGGGAACCATACACAAAACCTGAGCTGGGACATTGTCAGGGCAATGTCCTCTGCAATGTCCTGAGGCCTGGATGTTTCAAAGGCAGGAGGGCAGCTGCTCCAGAGCACTGAACTGAATATCAAAGGTAAGAAACGTTTTTCACCAACTTTTATCCACACTGGGATGGAGAAGGCTGATTACACAACCTCCAGACATCCAACCACTATTGACACCCACTCCTCTGGCTGCTTTTGTAAGGGCATGCAAATACATCACAAAATGGAGAGTCTCATTTCAGTAACCATGTGAGACCACAAGCATTGTCCTGAGTTACCCTCTTGCTGCTTGCCCAGGCTGCTCTAGGGAAAAGAACCTGCCCTCTTTTCAAATGACAGTCTCCTCCCTCCAAGTCCCATCCAGACAAGGAGGAAGGTGAACTCCCAGCTTCAAAAACTCCTATACCTGGTCTAAATACATCTCAGGGCTTTTAGCTGTGAGTCTCTCACCAAGTAGCTTAATGGAAGGGCAAAAAGTGATGTTGATCCTTCTCCTATGCATATTGAAGCCAGTAAACTTCCACAGCCTTGTCTCTCTGCTAGTCAGCCAAATCACTCCTTCACAAGCCCAAAGGGCACAGAAGCTATGAAGACATTGTCCCTAAAAGGCACAGAGGATTTCCTTATTCTTTCTATCTCCTCAAAATCCTCTTCAGCCTTGATGTTCCTGGAGTCATTGTTGTTCTAAAGGCTTTTCCTCTCTGATTCATTTTAGATCCAATTTGCTGCCTTTATCCCTGCTATGAGGTCTGTCCTCATCTATGGAGTCAGATATTGCTGATCTTCTCATATTTTCTATTGTTAAAAGGGTTGGGAGTCATAAGTCCTATTGCAGTTCTTACAAAAGGACATTCCTCTAACTTCTATCCAATGTGCTTTTTTTTAGTAAATGAAGGGTGATACTACAAAGCATTCTGCTCCATCCCAGCCCCCTGAGCTGCACACTGACTGCCATCTCCTTATAGGTGTACTTTATGCCACTGAGAGGTTTGATAGCCCAGAGGCTGAGCTTCAGGCAGCAGTTCCTGTTAAAAGAGAATTACCTTTTTAATGAGTCCTTATCATTGGTAATTATTCTGCTCACAACTAGATGACAAGCTACTGGATGTAGGGTCGGGTAACAAAATTCTGCCTCATTAAAACCTCAAATGCTCTGACACAGCCATCATCTGTTTCTGTCACGAGCTGTAATTTCATTGCAATCACCAGGTTAGGTTACAAACCACAAAATGTTATCCACTGGCATTCATTTGACAAAAGAAATTCCTCCAGACCAGTGCATTCTTTTCAATAGCATTCATGGCCACAACATGTTGCTGATGCAAACAATCCCAAGGCAATCTTCTTCTGCAGGAAGGTCACTGGAAGATTGAGGTATGGATCCCTGCAACAACATTGTGATTGCAGAACCTGACCATTGCAACAGTGATTTCTCCACGAGCAAAATCCAAAAGCAAATTCAGAATTATCTTAATAATTTGCATACAAGACATCTTGAACTCTTTCTCTAAGGTTGTAGGGGTTAAGCAGCTCTTTTCTGTGTGTGTGTGTGTAAGCACCAGAGAAACTGTGTGACAGTCCTACCATAACAAAACCAAATCCAACACGAGCAGAAATCTCAGAGATGTTTCATGAGAATTGGCTGACAAAGAGAGCTTGTAAAGTACTAAAAGATGCAACGTGAACACACACTTCATTAGACACCAGACAGCCAACCACAAGACATAACCTGGAGGAAGGAAGGCTGCATTGACTCCAGTGTGAACAGACTGATGTGCTTTTAACAGGGAGCCCCTGACGCCCAGCATCCCTGCTGCTCTCAGCATTAAGTACTTTGTTTCACAACAGGTTGGGAATGATAATTGCACTCAGTGGTGTAACAAATCCTCCCAGAAACTGAAGTAATGTCTAACTTTTTAAATATTAATTTTGGAACGAGAATTTCAAGTGAACTGTCTGCAATAAGTGAAAATCAGTGTTTTTCGACAGGCACATTTCATGGGAATTTTCAGTTCAGTTCTGTGCACAACTCCCATGTTGTCATTGACATTTGGAAGTCCTTGAGATTTAAGCATTAATCCTGGCTCATCTGTATCTGTGGGTTTTAATGTCATTATATTTAAAGGTTCATTCTACAAAGGACCCATGATCTACTGAGGAATTTGAAAGCACAAGAGAAGATAAGGACATTATTGGAAAAAATAATGATGCTGACACAGGAAAATATTAAACAGTTAAATAATGACCTCACTTCCACCAAACTGAGACAGATAATTAAATCATCTTATCTTTGTTCAATTTAAAGGGCAAGTACCAGTAAAGTGGAACACAAGCAAGCAGAGCTAGTAAGGGAAATGCCACTGCCACCACAAGATGTCAAATCCAGAGCCATGGCTTGATGCTGTTAAAGACACAAGGAGTGGCATTACCACCATCCCTGAATGCTACTGTAAGCATTGAATGTGTCTTTGTAGAAACTTATTGGTTTCCATAATCACAACATGCTTTGCATTTCACATGGCTGTTTCTTTAAGCATGCTTTCAACCCCATTGAGGAGTCAATTTCCCAATTCCCCAACAGGAAAAAACTATATTAATGTCACAAATTGGAGCCATGACATCAAGTAACCATATTTACTCTATCTGGGGGAAAAAACCCAAAAAACTCAGGAGATTAATGGCTAAACTTATCCCAAAGACAAAATATTTTGCTCTCTTCTTAATCTAAGAAGTAACCCATGTGCTCTGTGACATGGCAGTGACAGCTGGATATGTGCAGAAAGCACAGCACATGAGCAAGATGTTTGGCAGAATGTTTGGCTTTGGCACTGGAGGAAAAGTCCTACATCTGCTAAACACAATTTCTTCCCCTCTCTGACTGCTAGAGCAGAAAACCCTGGCATGTCTGCACCAGTTAGAGAAGGCTATACAATGTTTTCAGAAATCATTAATTTTATTATAGAACATCAGCAGGAGGAGGATGTTGGTAATTATTTAAACAGGTGATTATGCAAAACATTATTACCAAACAATTTGTATCTCACTTCAGAGAAACCTGAACAGTGTTTTCCATTAGTGAGAAGCTGAATCCACTGCCATTCTTGGAGTTATGATAAGTAATAAGTATAGCTAAGATAAGTGCTTTGATTCACTGTATGAAATCAATATGTCATCAATGAATTTTGTATTTCTATTCCTACATAACACCCCAAGTGTTACCTGCAAGAGTGTTTGTGATCTTAAAGGATAATCAGAGGGCAGTTTAGTGACATCATATTCATTTATCTCATATAGTCAAAGGAGGTCAATTACAAATCTTGTAACTCTCATAATTGCTTACATCAGTTAATTCTGTCCTCAGATGAATTGGTAAAATCATGGAACAGCACTGTCCACAGAGCTGTTCTCCTCTGGGCTGCAATCAAGCACTGATAGCCTAAGGGGAAAAAATTGCTGAGTGTTTAAATAATGCAAACGGCACAAATGTTAATAATGAACAAAACGATGCATCTGCACAATTTAGCAAATAATTATTTTCACTCTGATTTCTAAGCTGGACAATGTCACCAGAGCCATGGTGGTTTAAGTGGGCAGTGAAGGAGCTGTTTTGGGGTTCACATTTGCAATTGGCCTGAGCTAAGCTGGACACTGAGCCACTGAACTGCCAACCATCCCTGTGGTTGGTTGAGCCAACTGTGTCATTCAGACAAAACTCTGGTTCATAGGTCACTAAAGCTTTACCTCCCCTCCTTCCAGTCAGAAACTCTTGGATTTGGGGAGCCTTCACCAGGGTGCACACATGACCAGTATAACTAGAAAGAAATTGAGCTCACTTAACCTTTAACATCGGAAAAAACGAAGAGTTAATTCAGAATGTCTCACATCAGGCTCACATTATATTCAATGGAGAGAAATTAGCACTTCTAGGGTGAGAGCCACTGACTAATTTTAGGTGTCTGCTTCAGAATGAGATAAATTGCATCATAGATGCTGGTAACTTACACTGACTAAATGTCAATTGATTTAGTTATGGTGTAGTCAATGGACTTATTGAGTAGCTCATAGAGATGTCTGTGTTGTAGATACCCAGATTTATTCAGAAAAACCTCTGTGTGGGGCCATAATTAGTTTTCTAAACATAGGTGTACTTGCTATGCAAAATGCCCTTGGGCATAAAGGACATGAGTCTGGCAGACAAGACACAAGACCAACACAAGACTTGTCTCCTGCAGTGACACTGTTTGGGTGGGTGACCCTTGGACCCCTCAGCTGGCCCCAGGTGTATTTGACCCATACTGTGTGCAGGAGAAGGAAAGGACTGACATTTTCAGACAAGGTCTCCACACCACCTTTCACATGGCAATGACAGCAGCAGCAGGTTGGTACCACACGTGTAAAGGAGTTTAGCAACCTGTGCCCAGCAGTCACATCATGCTGCAGGCTGTCCCCTGCCAGGCAGAAGGTCCTTCCCAGGAGGATCTCTGCAGATGCCACCAACTGCAGGCCCTGCTGCAGAGTTCCCATTGCAGTCACCAAGTCATGCAGTTTTTCTTGCCAGCTCACTGAGCTCTGCTTTGAGAGCTGACAGGTTGCTTTGCCCTTACTCAGCTACCTGAGAGGTAGTTTTGGGGATAGGAGCAATCCAGTCTAAACTAATTCATGAAAAATTTATAGCAGTTTTGTGTTGTTCCAATTCTGACCTATGGCTGAAACTGTTCTTTCTCCTCACTTCTGCTTTCTCCTCTGTCATACTCACCAGCAACAAGTTTCCTGCAGCATACACACACATCTTTTCTCCAAAGGATAAAAAAAGGGAGAAGAAAACATCTCATTTTTCTTTCTGGGGAAATGAACACATAGTCCAGTCATTTGTAAAATGAAAATACTGCTTAAATAACCCTATATGTCTCTGTTCAGTTAAAAGCCTGAAAACAACAAATTTAAAGTGATCATTTTTCTTCTCTACCTTCTTAGAAAGGACTAAGACTGGTCCTTCTTTTGTCCAGTTGGTATTACAAGGATTTACATCTGCTAGGAGCCTGGAGAGGTGGCACTGGATCACTGGTGTTGCCATCCTCCAATTCCAAAGTGTGCAAATCACTCACTTTCAAAAATGAACCAGGACTGTCTCAGATTTTTTTAGAGGCTTCTGAGGTGAGCCAGACATTTCTATCTTCTTATCACTATGTTTTTCTCTACATTTCACTGCAGTTTAAAATAATAAAACATCAGTCTTGCTGCAAGTGTGGCACATGAAGAAGTCACTACAGATTAGAATGTAGCACATAAAGTTGAAAAATTATATCAGATACAGGAAAGGAGGCAGGAAGTATAAACAATTGAACAACGGTGGAATAAAAATATAATCCTTTGAGAATCTATGAAATAAGATAAATTTCCATCAGTCTGGAACTGTGCTCCCAGAAGGATGAGTCTAATACTTGACTGAGATCCAAAACTGACCTTACTCTGAGACACAGGTGAGGAAGAAAACTGATGTCAGAGATTGATGCCATATGCATAAATAGATATTTGACCTTACCAATTTGTTGGAATGAAAATGTTCTTACTGGACATTTTGAAGATGCTCCAACAGCCCGAAGGTTGATTGCTGCTTGCACTGTAGCTTTGCAGACCTGGTTTGCTGTCACCTTGCCCCACCCCCTTGGTCATCTGCCTGGTTGATTTTGAGAAACTTCAGTGATTTTCCTGACTCTGGTTCTCAGCATTCCATGTTTCCATGGCTTTTGGAAGGTGCTACTTCTGACCAGAGAAGCAGTCACCCTCAGTCAATCACTCACAACGATGGGATGTTTTTCCTCTAAACAACTCTAGTAGTGGGATGGGACCACAAAAAATAAAAGACACCAACTTTTATATTGAGAAGTTCTTGTATCTCAAAATTTCTGTATCTTTTATGAAGATCTGAATTGGTCTGCAGGCTTAACACCAAAAAAAACAAAAAAAGAGAAACAGGAGTCATGTATCGTTGCTCCTGTTCTCTCTGTACATTTGCTAAATTTAGTTCAGCACTGTCCTTGAGGTGAATTTGGCCTTTTGTAAGTATTCAATGATTTTGGAGTGCTACACAAAAGGAAATTGGTGTCATAGCTGCAATTTATATCAAAACCATGTTAATTGTCAACAAATGAGTCCATCTGCATTCACTTCCCAACACGGCAGTGAGCAAGAGGCACAGGCACAACTGCAAACCATTTGTATTCTCAGCAGGATGCAGACTGCCAGGGACTGAATGGAATACAATAGCTTCACAGGATTTTTAAGTGTCCAGTACAAGTGTTAGAAACTGCCCAACAAAAATCTAAAAATTATAAAATAACCAGGTCTGCTGGGCAAACCCTACAGAAGTTTATGGATCTCTATATGATTGTTCTAACAAGTTGTGATGATTTGTACTGTCAGTCCTCTAGCACACACTGTATGTAGGATATCTCTCTAAAAGACCAAAAAGGATATCTCTCTAAAAGAATGAATTTCAAAAGGTCATACAAAATTATCTTCTCTCCAAAAATCCCTAACCTCTGTGAGTTCAGCCTAAATCCCAGCAACATTAACACAATCTTCTCACTGATTCCAGTGGTGTTTGGATCAAGGCATTTATCCAGCCATATAAAAAATATTACAAAGTTGTGCAGTTGAGGATTTGATGAATGGATAAGTTATAGGTCACTGTCGTGTGCTGCATCAGTTATGCTGGCAATGGTGTGCAAAGCAAAAACATTAATTCTATTAGTTGTCAGAATGTGAGCTTGGCTCAAGAAAGCACTTGTCCTCTGCATAGAGATATGAATCCCTGGGGTGTTTGCTGAGGTAGTCTTGACCTATCTGTAATGCAAAAGAGTCTCAGATATTCATGAAATACACCCAAGTTCCGCATCTTGAGCCTGACACAAAAAAAATCACCAGAATCAGCAAATCTTGTTCAACCAGTCCAAACCAAACACACAGGAAAAATAGAATGAGTGTACAAGTGTAAGAAGCCACCTGTGCTCACAGCAAGCTCCAGAACATTATTGATAACAGCCTTTAAAATCCCACACAGCTACATCCTCTGTCTGGGAGCATCTCCAGGAGACTTCACAGCACACATAGCAGCAGTGCTATAAAATGTGGGAAGTTTTATAGCCCAGACTGGCACAACTGATAATGTGTTCAGAGAGGAAGATCTAAGTGGGTTTTAAAGATTAAAAATTCAAGCTTGAACAAAAAGACTTGGACAACTTGAGTTGGTGGAACAGAACAATACTTCAGACACATAGACTTGGATGTCTTTGGCTTTGGGATGAAATCTGAGGTCCATGTTTTATCTTAACTTTTTTATTTCATCAGAATTAAAGTAGACTTATAATATGTGAATAGCAGAAAATTTATTTTCTGAGGTTCGTAAGTGCTTTCTGCTTTTATGGATTTCAGAATTCATAGTTTTTATGTAAAATTTAAGCCACTTCTGTACTTCCAAGCATTCCACAAAAGAAAAAGGGCAGTATTTCTGATACTGTCAAGGACCCTCTCAAACATCAGGGCTAAGACCAGGACTTCTCTGAAGATTTGTGAATTGGGGAGGATGTTTCAAGATCCAGAAAACAAAAATATTCTCTTACTGCCACTGTCTAGTCTTCAGTGACACTTGTAAACACACCCTGATTCACTCATAGTACAAATTTACCCAGAGCTTTCAGTGAATATAGCCAAAACTGCAAGTTTGCAACAAAGCATGGAACCTGTTACTGCAGCTTCCAGTTCTGGACTGCAGGTTTCACAGGAGTCTTGTTTCCTGTCTCTGATAAATGCCTTTTCAGGTGGTAAGGCTCCCTTTGAAAGCATGAAAGGTGTTCCCCTTTGAAAATGCCTTCTGTGGAGATTAGGCATTCTTATGATCAATTTTTCATGCTGCCTTTTTTCTGTCTTTGTGAGATTCTGATTCTCAAATGACAACCTCCTGGAGTCATTGCACATTGTATTTCAGCTGAGCTATCATTAAAAATAGCATCCTCATCATATCTCTCCAAGATAAATCATGTTATGTTATGCAAGACTTTTCTTCCCCAGTGAAAACAGTAAACTGTAGGATTTCATTCACAGAGAACAAACTGCAACATTTTCCCTCAAAGAGATAGACATGTTAACTGGAACTGGCTCATTTACAGTGAGGAATTGTGGGCAAATTGCTTCAAATTGTTTAAGATGAAAGTTGAATGATTGTCAGGAGAAGTTAGACTTGAGACATATAAGATCAAATGTAGACCTCTATCATTTCTGCTAATAAATCAATCCATCAGCTGAGTGAGGTCTTTGCCTGGTAACTCTCAATAGCTCAGATAAGAGCCAAGAAGTACACTGACCTGTATCCAAAACAAGGAATAAAGCTAGACCTAAAAATAATGTGAACTTGCATGCTTTTTTAAATTATAGCCCTTGATTTGTCTATGGCTAAAATAAAAAGTACTCTCAGAGAGATTATTACCATGATGTAGCCAGCTTAGTCAGACCCAAAGTTTATCAACACTTCTAGAAAAAATCTCTGAAAATTCTGGTGTGGTTTCTTGAAGACTGATCCTATGGAAGTCTCTTTTGCATAGAACTAGTTATAAGTGGAAAATTGTACATTTGTTGTTCAGGGTTTTATTCCAGAAGGAAGCCTTTGAAAGGTAACTAGCATTAATGATGAGACTCTGTCTTCCTACCTGCTAGAGAGCAGCTCTGCTGAGAAGGACCTGGGAGTCTTGGTGAGTGACAAGTTGGCCATAAGCCAGCAGTGCCCTGGTCAGGAGGGCCAGTGGGATCCTGGGGTGCTTCAGGAAGAGTGTGGTCAGCAGGTCAAGAGGTGATCCTGCCCCTCTACTCTGCACTGGTGAGACCACATCTGGGGTTCTCTGTCCAGTTCTGGGCTCCTCGGTACAAGAGAGACAAGAGGGTACTTGGAGAGGGTCCAGCTGAGGCTCACAAAGATGATAAAGTGTCTGCAGCATCCCTGTTATGAGGAAACAGAGTGGGAGCTGGGCCTGGCTAGTATAGAGAAGAGTAGACTGAGAGGGGATCTCGTCAATACAAATAAATATCTGAAAGGTGGTGACAGAGGATGGTGCCAGACCCCTTTCAGTGGGGCCCAGCAGCAGGACGAGAAGCAACAGCCACAAACTAAAACACAGTAAATTCCACCTCAATGCAAAGAACTTCCTCATGTTGAGAGTAGCAGAGCACTGGAACAGCTGCCCAGGGAGGTCATGGAGCCTCTCTGGAGACATTCCAAACCCACCTGGATGAGTTCCTGTGTCACCTGCTCTGGGTTACCCTGTCTTGGCAAGGGAATTGGACTGGATGATCTCCCGAGGTCCCTTCAAACCCAAACAGTTCTATGGTTCTGTGATTCTTCACCACTACACTCATGTGCACAGTGGAGGATGTCCTAACTGGGTGGTGAACTCTCCCAGAACAAAGACTCCTGGGACTATTCTGATTAACCCACCATTAGGATCCAGAATGTAAGCCTCCTGCCATAGGTTTCCCATCAGGAAGAGCTCTACTTATTCAAATAAACTTATGTTCAAGCTGTCAATAAGTGAAGCAGACAACATATGGGCCATGATAATTGTTACCCTATGACAAGTAGCCCAGGAGTCCTTTTTATATGAGATACAGAAGAAAACCTTGGGATACTTTCTTCATGACTTGTTAATAATATGCAGTCTTTATGCATGTGCCTGTCTACAAAGCATGAGTCTTTGTTTTGGGTTTGCTTTGTTTTTATTTTTATAAAAAGATGCTACATAAAGGGGTTCATGTGCAGAGTATTAAAAGTACTTAAAATTAGATACATTTCTTATTAAAGTAGGTAAATTTCTTACCATCACACATTCTGGTAACACCTTTTATCCTTCAAAAAGACTTCACAGAAGGAATGAACAAAGCCTAGCAAATAGGGCTGCTCTAAATATTTGCATAGAGCCTTCAGTCTGTACAAGCTGGGGCTGCACTCTCAGAGCCCACTGTAACATTCTCAAAAGCCTTTTGGACCTGGAATGAGGCTGTGAAGAAAATCCCATCCGGCTTCTTAAACACTGAAGTTCATTCAATTTTCCAAGAGCCTGCAGCATTGGGGCTGCTCAATCAGACACAGTGGAATTCACCCAGCCACATTCAGAAGACCCTTCTGTAGAAGGTGAGCACAGGGGCTCTAATTTTACAAACACACCCAGAGGCACAGTTTGAAAACCGTGATTAATATATAGATGGATTAAAAGAAGAAAAAAAACCAAACAAACAGGTCAAATAAATTATTTGTTACACAGTGTTCACTCAGCATCCCTTGGAAGCAAATTCATAGCAAGGTTTGGAACTGCTGTGCTGTTCCAGCAATGGTGTATTCTTATAACTTCCAGCTTTTTTTTCTTTTTTTCCTCTAATTGGCAGACCTTCAGGCATTTCCACAGAGGCAGGAACCCCTGGATAGTTAGTTAGCCTAAGCATTTTTTTTCCTTATTTCTCCTTCAGGATCCATAAGAAGTAAGCAGATTCCTTCTTAGCCTCCTACCCTCATCTTCCCTCCAGGGAATATGTGCACATATTTCTATATATCTCCAGCCCAGACTCTTCACATTTCTCTAGCTGAATGTCTAATGAAGCCTTCCAACTCTGAGTCTGTTCCAAATGCATTGAAAACCTGTCAAGAACAAAACAGGCTCCAAAAGTAACATCTTAGGGATCATAGAGTTTAAATACTGTACATCAAAATCAGAAATGTTCCATTTATTAAGAACTGGTTTGAACATCTAATAGCTCAGGTCTGCTAAGATCCTTTTTTTTTCTTTTTTGTGTGTGGGTTTGGTTTGTTTTTTTTTTGTTGGGTTTTGGGGAGGGGGGTTGTTGGGTTTGGTTTTTTGATTTGTTGGGTTTTGGTTGGTTTTTTTTTAAATTGCTGTTGGCTGGACTGATTCCTTCTATGTTTCATTCTGAAAAAATGGGTCTTCTGTTGAGTCCTCTGAAGGATGGACTGTGAATGTTCTCAACTGTCTAGAGAAACATTTCCAGAATTGTGTCACTTTATCAGCCAACAAACTGAACTCATGTGGAAATAGAAAACATATTGGAAAATCAGAAGTTCATCTAAAAAATCCAGAACTGTTCATGTGCGAAAAAAAACCTCTAGGGACCAGTTGAAGCACTAAGAAAAATGTCTAAATCTATGTTTTTTTCTTTTGAAGTAGTCTGGCCATCCTAAATCTATTCTGATCAAGTATCTGCAGGTCAGGGAGGAGAGTGACAGCCAATCTTGACAATTGTTGATACAAAATGAAAATGACAGAGTGGATTATGTGCTCAATAAGAGATAAGGAATGGCTGAGAAGCTACAGAGCACTAGGTACTTGATTAAAAGTGGCTTTTCTCTTAATTCAGGTCAAAAAGGCACCGTAGACAAATTTGCCCTAATCTGTTCAAGTTAAGCAGCAACAAGAGGAAAAAGTCAATATTTGAGAAGCAAAAATGATGTTTTTATGCAAAAAAATTTGATAAAAATAAGTTAACCCTGTTTCTTGCTCTCTATGCTTCTAATATGCTGAATTATCTCCATAAAAAGCACTTGTCAGTGGCTCTTAAAAGGCATCAGTTGGCACCTGGTAATGTCAACTTCTGCTCTAAAAATTGGGTTTGCATTAATGCCAATGTGAGATTCTGTGTTTAATGCTTCTCAGTGGTTTCCAAATGAAATGGTCTCAGGAACAGAGTCATTTTCACATGGGGCTACTCCAGTCAAACACATTCTACTGAAGGAGACAAAAGAAAAGCAAACTACCATAAAATGTGTAGCTGATGCAGTCACATGCCATTCTGCAGACTTAAATGAAGCCTTTACACCTCAATAGATCCCCTGCAGGAGTCTCAAAGTCCACAGAAGTAAAAGTTCTCCCTGGAGCAAGCACAATATTCTGGAGTCCAGACAAACTTAAGTATCAGTCTGATGGGAGAATCAAACAAAATCCAAGAGAAATTGAATCCTTCAAAAATAATGCTGGAGGTCTTGAAGTCCCCAAGACCAACATCCCAGAGCTTCTGCTTGTCTTTCCATGCTGCATGCCTGCTCATCTGCTGTTTGTATGCAGAGGTGCCACCCAAAGAGGCGCACACTTCCTCTCCTAGGATGCATTTTGGGCTTGAAGGTGATGGTGCCTGATCACAGCCTGGGTGACCTGCACAGGTCAAGAGCTGCCAGAGGCTGCATCTGGGCAAGTCTGGTACTCACCAGGCTCTTCATCATCCCCTGTATTCTTGCCAAGAGCGCATTTCTCATAGCTAAACATCCCTCATCCCAAAACATCTGCAACATACATGGCCCAGGATGGGTTTGGTTGGTTCCTTGGAGCCTGAGGAGGATTGAGAAGAGGTGACACAGGAGGCCTGGCTGCACAGTGTCAAGTTTATCTCATATGCAGGCAAATGCAAAGACTTCCAGCCTCTTCCTCCCAGGAAGAGGTACAGGAGGTACCAGGAGGTACACCTGCTCAAAATTATGCACCTTGCCTTCATTCTATCTCCCTTCCCTTTCCCCCCTCCTGTTTCTTCTCACCCTTTTCTCCTTGGAGGCTGTCATAGTTCACATCTCACATCAAAACTCGGTGCCTAAAGGTTTTGCCAGGGGCAAAATTTCAGGTGTGTCCATGACAACTCCATAAAGACATGATTTTCCATGAAATTCCATCTTGTAGATACCTTAGTTGTGTGCAAGGTCTGAGGGAAAACCTGGGGATCTTTAACTAATTTCTAGAAATGACAGTTTTTCAGCCTTAACTGCTCCCAGGAACATTTTTTTCAAAAACCATGAGTTTTAATGTCTTTGCACAGGAACAAATTCTTGGGGTAAAGAAAGAGACTTTGATGTTAATGCACACAAACAATCAAATGCAGTTTGTTTCCTCTAGCTGCACAGCTGTCCTGGCTACAACAGTAAAAAAGTGAATTTGTCACCAAAACCAGGCAAACTCCTTGAAATAAACATAGGAAGCCACAACTCTATGGATAAGAGGGTGCAATTCTTAAAAATAATTTTATTTTCAGAAATGAATCTAAACCAGTTTCTGCAGTGCTATGTATTGCAGTTTAAATGATTCATATACCAGTTTACTTTACAGTTTGCATATGATGCATTTTAATTTTTAATTTAAATACAAAAAACTCCTGGCAATTAATTAATGGTGGATAGGAAGAGAATACAATCAGGATTTGAGGAATGGCTGCCCAATCACTGCTCCTATAAAATCTGTTAGTAGTGGAACACTAAAGGTATTTCCTCACCACCATGACCATAAATGCAGGATTATATGCATGTCATGATCTCAGAAAGGACTTGATTAAGTCCAAGACTAAGAGATACTATTTAATTAATCTCCCTAGAACATTTAATTTACAGTTCATTTTTTGTAAGTAGACTGTTTTCACAGAAAATGGAGTGAAGTCTCACCTAATTTTATTTCTATATGATAGATGACAAAAATAAAAAAATCTCTTCCAATAAGGACAGTATTTGACATTTTGCTAAATATTAATGGGCAAATAAGATACAATTTGCCACACTTGTCATGATAAAGGTATAAAATGCAAATGTTTCCAGGAAGCTGTCAGTCAGAGAATTATGATTGCTCAAATAACTTGCATTTGAGTCAATAATTTTCCTAATTTTATATGAACAGATGTTATTGCAACGTATTAATTAAAGATAAACATAAATAAACATTTTTATGAAGGATATTTCATGAATAGTACTCTATTTTCAGTTACTATGTAGCATTCCCTCACATCTACTATAAAATAAGAAACACATTCCACATTCATTAGGTGTTCTGAGCCCAAGGGCCTGGCATTTATGAATGTTGTATTTCATGTTTATCTCAGTAGCGTACAAGTATTTGTACTGCTCAAGGCTGATGAGATTCTCTGAAGCCCCTGCCTAAGTTACTTCCTCTCACATCTGCAGGGAAGCACTGTGACAGAAATAATAATCTGCTGTGGGTTGATTATGTTCACATGGCCAACATAACTCTCCTGAATGGGTCAATTAGAACAAATGCAGCCAGCGAGCCATCCTACAAATGTGGGATGGGATGGTTACCTCTTAATGACTGTTTTCCCTAAAATTCTGAAGGCTGTGCTAATTTGCAGTGCATACATTAAAGAAAATAGAAAACAAAACAGCAGAAGCATTTCTTGCTGTTGCTCAGGGATTGGGTGCTCCCCCAGAAATTTTTATAAAAAGATACTCCACCCTTTCTGTCAAAGCTTTCCAAAATTCCTCAATTGAGGGCACACTCCTGGCTGTAGGTTGGTTCTAATATCCCAGGCCCATGACCTTGAACATAAACAGTAACTGTTGATTTTCCATCGGGCATTTATAAATGCCAGGTACCTTTTTAACCTAT
Source organism: Polioptila caerulea (assembly GCA_013397295.1). NCBI lineage: Eukaryota > Metazoa > Chordata > Aves > Passeriformes > Certhiidae > Polioptila > Polioptila caerulea. Next base: position 1,509,081 of record VYXF01009492.1, read on the forward strand.
TAAACACAATAGAAAAACCATAGCCCAAGCTTGGACTTCACAAACAAAACAAAAAGGGTGATAATTTAATAAAGCCCATACCAAGCCTTCTCTTTAGATTTGGCCACTCCTTGTGTTGGCCTGTTAAATCCACAGCCCAATTCCTTGCATCTTAGACACCTCTTCTTCCACTACAAAGCTGAGTGAAATGTATGCAGGAGATAAATTTGGGAACCTTGAAACCCTTTCCCAGGCAGATGGTCAACAGCAACTGGAATTAAGTGTTTGTAAGAGATGCACAATAGCATCCAGTCTTAAACTGAAAGCTGTAGGAGACAGAAAAAACACTGTTACTTTGTTACATTTGTTATTTTCTTGATCACCCAGATCCACATCTGTCTGGCCATGAAAGAAATGGAGGTGTCAGTGCTATTTGCAGAAAGATGAAGCCAAGAAATGTCTACAAGCATGGGGGGCTAAATATATTTTATACTGAAGCAAGAAACTAGAAAAACTAGAAGTTAAAAGAGTAGAGCTAAGCAAAAAGAGTAGAAACCATGAAGATCATGAAATACTAGAAAATTATCAGCAGATGACCTAACTAGAGCTGAGACAATACATTATCTACTTGACTCAGTGGTATTTGTAAAACAAGACTAGAAAAATATCATATTGTAGAGATGAAGAAACCGTGACTGCAGCTGAGCTTGAAGCTGGCCAGAACCTGGCCAGGGGGTTTGGACTGTGCCCAAAGGACAAGTTGCCCTGCTAACAAGAGGGAAATAAGAGGTTGCCATGACAAAGAAGACCATTGACTCATTTCAAATCCCACAGACTCATTTCAAGAAGAGAACTGGGCAATCATAGCCAAACTTTAGACTCTTTTTAATACAGAGTGGGGATAGGTGGGGTCAGGTAATGAATATGTATGGGCATGTTGGGTAACTTTATGAATATGTTCAGTTTTTGGAAATAAATGGAGAACCAAAGCTTTGTAAATTCAGCACATGTCTCTGGGACATGAGTCTCCTGTACTCCAGTGCTGTCAATAAAACATACAAACTTTCCTAACTATAACTGTTGGAGAGTCTGTCCATGCAGCATATTTACATCAATACAAGGATTTAAGTGAAGGTGAAACAGGTAGAAAAAGACGAAACCCTTAAGACTTTAGATTTTCTGGTCTGTCTCCTGTCTCCAAGATGACAGCTTGCCTGCAACTTGGCTGGGTTTGCAAAGTTTGGATCTCCTTGCTCTCTCCATTCTGGAAGGGCATGAAGCAAAGTCTTGAATTCAAAGAAATATTTAGGGATAATCTGGGTCCACACAACATGTGGAAATTTCACAGGTCTGTCAGCAATCATCAGATATTGCTAGCCTTGGAATAGAGAGCAGTGATTAAAACATTATTGCTCCTCTCTCACTTCTGGCCTTCTGTCACTGTGACAGAAAGGCTCCTCCCTTTCATTCACTCTTTTTCTACTGATTTCTGCTGTGACGTCTTTTCCTCTGTTTCAGTTTTAGTGAACAGATTCCCTGATCTGAGCTTTCTGAAGTCATCAGTCTCCTGGCTACCTTTTTACCTTTCTGCTTTCTAAGAATGTTGTATTTGGACCTCAGGTAAAATATCCCCTGAAACCTTCACCTGTGAATGAACCTGGTCAGATGACAGAGTTTTGCATTACCCAAATCAACAGTTATGAACCTGTATGGAATCAGCATCAAATGCACTTCAGGTGCTCACTTCATTACTAGATTTGGCAATTGTTTGCTGGGATATTGATTCTCTGCAAGATGGGCTACAAGCTCTGCAATGGTTATGGTTCTGCCTTCTGCTTTTCCTCACAAAGAATCATCTTGGTTATCCCATCACTAGATCCCTCTTAATCCAGACCTCTTGGGTCTCCTATCCCCTTTTCCTTCATCATCCCTGATCCTTGTTCCACTCCACACTCTGTTGCTCGTGGCCTTGGATCTCTGAACCTAATGAGAAACAGGTACAAACTGCAGTTTTTCAAATATTCTCCCTTTGTATTTGTGCTGGCAGTTTTGTTCAGAGGAAGGGCAAAAGCACAGCTCTGACCCACAATCTTTTAGCTATAGACTTCAGTCTTTAGCTCAAAATACAGAAGGTTACAGCTTCCCAACACTATCACTGCAAAGAAATATTTATCATGGCTAACATGACATTTTTATTCACTGATTCATTATCTGTCTTTTTTCAGTTGGAAAAAAATAATTTTTTTTTTTTAAAGTTTGCCTTCCAAGAACAATTAGTTCAATAGGTGATAAATATGTGTAATATAAATTCTGAAGTAATTTATTCAGGGTCTTTCCTACAAAACTGTGAGTAAGGCATAGCATAAACATATCAGGCTTTGCATCAGAGGGATACATTCTGGCAAGAGATGCTTTCAAAGAAAATTAGACTGATTGTCTAGGACATACAAAAAGAATAAAACCATTTTCCTGTGTCCATAGAACAGCAATGACCAGAATAAAAAACTGAGATTTTTGGTATTAATGCACTGTCAAGAAATAATCTTTGAGCCTGGCTAGTCACAGCCTGCCTTTATCCCTTTCAAATTGCTGGCTTTGATTAGCATGAAGAGAAAAAAAAATTTTGAGCCTAAAAACTGAAGCGCTTCTGGCTCTGTTCAAAAATCAGCTTTAAACTTCATAGCAAAATCTAAAAAGAAAGTGAATGAGAATCAGGTCTAGATGTATATATTTGTCTGTATGCAGAAGGATCAGTGAAGGATGAGAGAATCGAAGGATAAGAGCAGTGAGGAAGAGAAGGAAAACAAAGGAAATAAATAAAAATGCAGAGAGAGATTCTCAGCTGGGATAAATAATTGCTGCTCTGTTAAGGTCAATACATCCAGACAATTTTTATGTTTAATACAAGACCCTTTGGCTTCAGCTGTGGTAGACCAATTGCATTTAAGCACACACCATATATTTTTAAAACTGACTGTAGGCAGAAGATACAATACTCACTCCACAAAACTTCTCTAGTACAGTAATTTCTTGAATAATAATTTCATCCAGGCTGAAGCAGACATATGTCACTGTTGGACACGCAATGACACACACAGACACTGTCTGGTAAAAAGGCACAAAACTTATTACAACATCTGACTCCAGATTTATAGTATTTCTACACAGACCAGGGATTGTTGGAGAAGGTCAACACATCTCCCATACCATTGGTCGAGACAACTCCCCATCAGTTGTTTTCACTCTGAAAGTCCATAAACAACTTCGTCTTAACATGAACGTGCTTCTAATTATAACACCAGTGTGTGAGAAAGAACTGCGAACTATGAAAAACATCAAGCTGTAAAGTGTATTAGAAAACTGAAAAAATCAGGGCAACAGACATATGTTTGGACAAAAGAGGGATAATAGCACCCCCAAACAAAATTTGAAAGAACAGTCACCACTGTCCCTGACAAGGCAGTGAAGAAAGTCACCCACTACCAGAAAGTTAATGCATTTCTCTCCCTCTGTTAAATTGTTTCCTGTGGCTTGCCTTTCCCTTTCCTTTTCCCTCTCCCTCTCCCTTTCCCTTTCCCTTTCCTTTTCCCTCTCCCTTTCCCTCTCCTCTCCTCTCCTCTCCTCTC
>VYXF01009492.1:1512713-1546726 GCA_013397295.1 Polioptila caerulea
TCTCCTCTCCTCTCCCCTCTCATTCCCTCTCATTCCCAGAAATTCTCTTTCACCTTTCTATCACAATATTCATTACACTGGTCCAAATTCAGCTTCTTAAATTTTCTGTATTGACTGTGCAACACAAAAGGGTTTTTAAATCTCCTTCATTTAACTGAGCTGAAACTGGGTGCAACAGGAACAGTCCTACTGAAACTGCTTGTGATTTCTGCCCATGCAATTACTCACAAACAAGCACATTCATTTTGTAATGACAATTTTACCCAGACATCTATAACAAAACTCCTGCTTTAATGGGGAAAAATCAGGAGACACTCCCAGCTGAATGAATAGTTCAGCTTTTTTACAGAGCTGTTCTTGGAAATAAAGCCTGTTTTGCAATAAACTGCTCCCAGGACTGAGCCTGATATTTGTTTTCTTGTATTTATGTCATGAGAGCTCTCTAATGCAAAAAGATGTATGTTCTAAGTATCTACATAATGGCTTCCCTCCAAAAGGGCCATTACAGGCTGTAAAATAAATAGTACTCATTTAATTCCTTTTGTAAATATACACAGTTTGGAGACAATAATAACACAGAGAAAGTAAATTAAACCACAGAAAACCACTGCATCCAAATGATTTCATGAAAGCAAGGGAAAAAAACAACCGCAAGATAATATAAGAGTATCTTGTGGAGAAGGTCCCCAGCTCAGCAAAATATTTAAACATATGCTTAATGGAAGAAATGGTCCTGAGTAACTTGCTAAGTGAAGACTGGTTATGTATAGACATGATAAAACAAAAACAGCCTACAACAGCAACCAACTGAATTTAGAATGTTCAAACCTCACAAAACTGATTGAATGGTCTCCTAATTGACAATCTAATAAACCTCCCCACTCCACTGGTGTGGCCCCCCAAACAAGGAGTCTGCAGTGAGCCAGTTTCATTCCTCTTGGCCAGATCTTCCAGGAAACCAATTTCTTGAGCAGCAGCCTCTGTCCAGCACCCATTCCTTTGTTCTCTGTTCAATTTATGACTTTGTATTTGCTGTCACAAAAGGCACATTGCTTGGCCAAGCTCAGTTTGCCAATCAATNACCCCCCAAACGAGGAGTCACTGCTCACTGCAGTGAGCCACTTTCATTCATCTTGGCCAGATCTTCCAGGGAACCAATTTCTTGAGCAGCAGCCTCTGTCCAGCACCCATTCCTTTGTTCTCTGTTCAATTTATGACTTTGTATTTGCTGTCACAAAAGGCACATTGCTTGGCCAAGCTCAGTTTGCCAATCAATGCAGATCATTCCATCTCCATCACACCTCCTCTCATTATTTATCACCCTCCCAATATTACGGTCATCCCCTTGCTTTATCAGATAGGATTTTATTCAAAGCATTGACAGAACTGTTAAATAGCAGTCTTTATTAGCAGGTCACCTGTCCGGTAATGATCTCTAATTTCCAGGAATGTTTTGAGTTCTTCCCATTAGCAGCCTTTAATCAATTCAATACCTCCATCTTGATATGCTACTTTTCTGTTTGGGACACTGGCAAATTTTTTAGCAAAGCCTAAGTCCATCAAAGGGATATTATTCTCCTTATCAGCATAGTCTGTAAAGCAATCAAGTAGAGTTATCCACTTTAGTTTGACAAGATCTACTGCTAATAATCTTAGGTAGATTACCATTAATTGCTTTACTGTCTTTTAATCCTGTATCAGTCAAATCCCAGATTGACTGTTCCATTATCTTCTCTGGAATCAATGTCATGCTGAAAGAACTGCCATTACCCTAGTCATACTATTTATCCTTTTAAAACATCAGTATTTACTTTCCTGCAGTTTCAGGGTCTTGCTAACCATCAGTTTTAAAGAATTTAAGAGTACTTTGGCTGGTTCCTTTAAATTTCTTGAATGCAAGTTATCACCCTCTGTTCTTTTACAATTCTTTAACTTTTAACTCCTTAGGAGCTGCAACAAGGGAAACATTCAGTCTGAGGAAGTACCACCCATCCACGCGGAGTCTCCACCACAGGCCACAGGAGTAAGGATGTCCTTGGGGATTCCAGAGGTGCCACTGACACCAAACTCTTCCAGGGAAAGAGCTTTTCTCAACATGGCATAAATCAGTTTGAGGTACGGAGCAACCATTAGCCTGCTCAGGAGAAAGGCACATTTCCACATTCAGGGGGTGATTTTGATGTAAAGGGAACTCTTGGAGGACACTCTGAAATGCAGGCTGTGGCATTCAGGAGTATCTGAAGGATCAGACTGAAAAACCCTTTTTAGGAGTGATTAGGGAGCAAGTACATTGTGATCCTCACTGGGCACAGCTAAGGGAACTAGGATTTTGTATCTCACGATTCCAGCACAGTTTTCCAGTTACAGCACAGCATACAGGAAATAGGGTGGCTCCAGGCACTGGAATTTCACCAACAATTATACTGAGAATAATTTCTTTTGTTTTTTATTGTTTGGGTTATTTTTGGCCTTTGGGAGAGGGTTGGGGAGAAGTGTGTGTGTTCGCACTATAATGTGATTGAAATATTTTTTTATTTGTCTTTTTACACAATCTTGTTAGAGCAAGAACAGTAAAGAAAGATTAATCCCTTATCTCCACTAAGTCATGTCCCAGTGCTTCAGGAAAGGGTTTTCAAAAGGGACTGAAAACAAAAACCTGTTAAACACTGGGCCAATATGATTTATGGTGTTTTAATGACATCATTACCAAATCAGTCACCTACTAGGTTTGTCTCACTGGATTAACAATTAAGGTAGTGGGAAAACCACAGGATACTTAAAGAATACTAAGCATGATTAACTATTAATTAGCAGAACATAAAGGGTTTGATTTTAGGACCAAATCTTTTTACTGATCTTTAGAACCAAATCTTTTGGACGGTTCCTTAATTTTTGCTTTGTTATTTACTAAACACAGACTTTACAAATCCTTCGTTCCCTTGCCTTGCTCAAGCTGCATTTGTCTCTGTCCAACGTTCCCTTTTCTAACTTTGAGAAGAGCATTAAGCACCAAATTCACTGTAAGTGAAGAGGTACATTCAGATAAACCAGGGAGTGTAACCTATTCATTTCCACAGCACCCAGATGATAGATTTTGCCCTCAAAGGGGCTGACAGTGAACTTGTCCCTTGCTTTGTACGATATTCTGGACAAAATAATATAATATAGCTTCCCATTATTGTTCAGGCTCCCACTGCTGACACCCCAGGGTTGTAAGAGGCAGGTAAGTGACAATGTGTTACACATATACACACAATGGCATGTCTGAAGAATTAAATTGTTAAAGGCATCACTACCAGAAGCTGAAAAATGAAGGATTTAATTAAATATCTCCAATAGANAGAAACCTTTTTTCTCCGAGATCCAAAACCCCCACAGCAACCAGAGGAGAACAAATCAACTCAATGAACCTGTAAGACGAAACGGGAAAAATCAATTATATTTAAAGTTTTCAGTGAAGTATGTGTTGCTTTGCTGCTGTTCTTGTTTGCTGTTGTTTGGGAGTTTTATAATATGTCAAAGGTTTAGCAAATTCTAAGGTATGAGATGACTTCACAGTGAAAAATGATGTGTTCAGAAAATGTCAAAAGCAGAATGTTTTACTGCCTTCAAACTCTTCCCTTAGGTTGGCAGGGGGAGACTGCGTGTGATAGGGAGAGACCGACAGGTTTAGAGAATTTTATTTGATTTGAGCAAAATGTTTTTGAAGATGATAGATACCTGTTGTTCTTGCTTTTGACATATATATATTTGGGTAAACCCACAAATATTTAATAGACTATCATAATATAGGAAATTGCAATTAACTCTGGAAGCAGCCCCATCACTCCTCTGCTCCGGCACTGATATTAAGGATTGACAGAGTTAAATCCAGGAGTTTTACTGCTTCATCAAGGGATTTGCCTCTTCTTGTGGTTGCTGCGAGCCCAACCTCCCTGCAGACAAGGTGCCAGGAAAGGATATGCAACATGCATTCAATCTTTTGCATGAAGAAAGTGCACAAGCTTTTTGCAATGCAGTATTTTATAACAAATTGCTGAAATGTCCCACTCCTGGAGCACAGCCACAGGAACCCTGCACAGCCACAACATCTAGGCTCTGAGCACAAATCCCAGCTATGTGTGCAGACTCATTCGGTTCACAGAAATATTTGTACAGTTTATGGACACACAAAGTTCCTGAGGCTTTTTAATAATACTAAATATCTTGCTATTGTTTGCTCGTGGCCTTGGGTAAGAATTACTAAATGGGTGCTTGGCTTAACTGTAATGGAAAGCGGATATGAAAATAACAGGTAACAGCAATATAAAGCAAATGATTCAAAGCATCTCCATTAAAGCATCACTATAACCATCAGAGGAATGGTTATGAAACAAGAGCACAGTACTTTCCTCCTTAGCAGCTCCTTTGTGAGAAAGGAAATGGATCAGGTAAAAGACAGAAAATCTATATCCATTTTTTTCTAAATGGCCTATTACATCAGAGTAACACCTCAATATCATATTAAGAATTTTATAGCTTAGCCTGTTGGATTCACATGAATTTGATATCTGGCTTTAAGCTCTGAACACAACTCATTGTGTGCACAAAGGGCTGCTGTGGACATGATGGGTCTGTATGAAGGCAGCCTGCTCCCCTCCATTTTCAGGCCCTTCCATGGTGCTTCTCAGCACACAGTGATCTTCAGAATTCATCTCACATGCAGGTGATTTTTGTTGTTTTTTCTCTAGTTTGTTCAGGTATTGCAGAGAGTGACAGAAGCAGGGCATCAGCTGTAGTTCCTTGGTCCACTGCTGTGAAGGAGACTGGAGAAGCATGAGGTGCCTAACATGCAAGGGATGAGAGGCTTGATTCATTGGCTCCACTGGAATGGGACATAATGTCCATGTTGGGATGTGCTGACTGGAATTGTGATCTGGGCTGGATATCAAAAGGGTTAATACAATTTCTGCTTTGTCCTCTGAGGGTCCATGGACAGTGTATCACCCCTGAGGCTCTCCAATAGCCACGCTACCTGGGCTGGGTCAAGTCACTAATATTTCATCAGTATGGGAAACCAAGTTCTACATCTTGGGTTTATATCCTGGCTTTTCCAGATTTCCCTGCTGGGACAAGCCTTTAGCCTTTTGCAGGGGTGGATAAGAATGAAGACAAGGAAACTCTTCACTGAACTGAGTGAAGCCTGTCACTCCCCAGGGTTAGGCCATGTAGGCAGCTGGCTCAGCCTGAGGCTCAGTCACCTCCCAGTCGTGCTCTTCTGCTTTTTGGGCAAACATGAGTGGCTCTCCCTGGGCGGGCACAGGCACCTCTGCATCAGTAACACCTCCCCTCCCAGGGCCACTGTCAGCTGCTGCAATCAGTCTGGGTTCATGCTGTAAGTGGGTCTTTAGCTCTATTATCCTCCACTTCATCTGTTTGCTGTCTCACCAGGGTGCAGGTCATCCATTTCTAGCTCCTTCCGTGTCCAGAGACACCTTTCTCATGAAACAGCCACAAAAACAGCAAATAGCCACAAAATTTAGTCTAATCCCCCTCCAACCACATTGATCCATCTCCATGGTGCCTGTTAGTGCTACCTGCTGTTTGTATCCCTATGGACCTTTGGAGTCCTGCCTATCCATTTCAGGAGCTGCCTCATTTACCCCAGATACCTCCCTAAATGTCCTTGCACCCAGAGGCCATTCGCTTGCACCTTCTGTCCATATAACCATATCACTACAACCTCCAGAGCTGCAGTCTCTTGGCCTAGAATATTATTTCTGATTTACTTGCCATCAGTCAGGAGTCTGGGTCTCCCCAGCATGCCTTAGCTCAGTGTGTGTGTGCCAGTGATATACTTTATCCACTGAAACTCCCTGGTCCTGAGCTTCCCTGGGGAGAGCCTGGCTCTCTGTCATATTCACAGTTGGATGAGCAGCAATTTTCCAGAGGTGAACACAGCAAACTGAAGCCACTAGTTCCAGGCAGATACATGTGTTGACTTTTCAACCCAAATCTAAAATCTAAAGTACTTATATTTTATTTTTCCAAGGCAGCTATGCTCCAGTGCTGCCTCCAAAATTCAGTATGATGGGTATCTTTCACACAGCCCTGCTCTTCAGACTTGCCTGATATTTTTTTTAGAAGGTGATGCCTTAGTACTTCTGAGTTTGCTGCTTGCTTTCCTAGTCTGACACTGTTCTGTACTGCATTAACTACTGCCCTTGAGATGGCAAGAAGAAATGCATAGCAGGAAGAGTTGGGACAGAAATGGTTCAGTAAGGTCTGGCTCAAATTCACTTAAACATGACTCAACCTTTGTCTCCATGCCCAGTCAAGAGAATCTGTATTATGAATTATCTCATCCTAAAGCTGATGGCTAAGCAATCACATACATCATCCTCTAAATTGCTCCTTGCTGTTAATTGACTGAAAAAGGAAACAAAGTAAGATAAAATGGTTCCTTTCTCTGGGAGGAAGAGCTCAAGTGCTCAGACTGATCCCATTCTACCTGTATAATTTAAACAATGTTCAAGGCTTTCTTCATACTCAGACATGATCTATCTGTGGGTGGAATCAATTATCTTTAAAAGATACCCACTGAGAGCATAACCAGTCACTGGAAGCCAGTCAAACACTTGGTATCTGGAAAAGATGACACCCAACCCTCCAACACTTCTTCCCCTTCTCTGTGTAAGTGGAGGAATATAAAATACTGGTGGAGATACAGATTTGTGTAAGAGTGTGGTATGGGGATATATGAATATTATCTACAGCAGATTGCCCCCAGCAGCTGCTATGATCTGCATGGGAGGCACTCACAGTGCACAGGCTTCCCCTGTTCAGTGCACAACCTTTCCAGCACACATTTACATTCAAGTCTGATCCCTGCTATGTGTCCCAAGGGCATATCAGCATCAGTGGTCAGAAGGAACATGTTTTCTAACATATTAGAAATGTTTGATCAAGTGTTAGGTCAATCTCTTCACATGCCTGTCACCATGTCCCTTCAAGCCCTTTAATCACAAGAGGGTTTGGGTTTTTTCCTGTTATGTCCCAAGAATAAGCAAGTTTGCTTCTTTTTAGCCTTGGATCTATTTGGTGGCAATCAAAATAGACTGAAACTCAAGTGGTGAGACCCATCATTTATTTCTAGAATGTTTTCACTGTCTCTAGTCAAGCAAGGGCTTGACTTGTGCTGTCAGCCAGTTCCATCCACACAACACCCAGAACTGCTTTCCTTATGCTTAAATATAGTCAGAAAGTACTGTCATATCCCATCTCCCAAGCTGTTTTTTCTTTGCCTACAGGCAGCATCTTACTCTAGGATGAAAAGCTGGAGGATTTCTTCAGAAGCTCTGGTTTTTTTTCTGCCTTAAAATAACTAGACTCATAAATAAAGCAGAACTGTGCCCTCAGAATCAGATAGTGCTGCTCATTATGTGATCACAGGAAACAGATGAAGGCCCCTGTGGCCTTGGTGACTCTCTCTGTTGTGTAGTTGAAGTGTTTATGTACAAATAAGAATAAGGAGGCACCAAGTTCTCCTGTCAGTGATTTTTCTTCCAAGTTTAAGTGATTCATGTGACCTATTATGGCTCTTATGTATGACAAGGTGAAGCATGACTTGATCAATGGTGTGATTCTTCTCAAGCTAAAGATGACATCTAAGATGGGTCAGATGAGCCACTCCCTAAATATACATATTTCTTTCCCTTTAACTAGAAGGATGACACCTAGAGTTGGGTTAAATAAATCTTGGCAAAAAGGTAGTTCCCAATGCAGAAAAAGTAAAGTAGAGTTTGGAATCACATAGCATTGCAGGCACTGAATAAGGAATAAAATGCAGGTTCTGCTGTGTCTGTTGTGATATTTCTATCCTGTTGAACCTGTTCTCCCCAGAGCTCCTGAACAAACCCAGTATTCAGAGTCTGATATTTGTGTTGAAAGGCCAGTGACAGTATAGATGCTGAAATAGCCCTTATGCATCAGAAAGAAGCAATAAAGTGAGCAAACTTGTTTTTTCACATTTCAGCTTTGTAATTCACCATAAAAGGGAAAAGCTCCCAGTAGTGTCCATGGTATCCAGAGTTCATAAGAGCACTTGCTGTAAGATCTGCTGGAGCAGTGTCATCTTCTCTAACAATCTATAGCAACTTAAAAAATAAAAAAAATGCCCTGTAAAATTGTCTAGGAGAAGCAATCAAATCCTAATGAAATTACAAGAGCCTGAAAATAAGACTGCCATAACATGTTGTCCCTACCTGCTCTTAGCAAGAGTTGCATTGCACTGGCCAAACTTCTCAATGATTTCTTTCCAAATAAAGATGCTGGCAGGTGGGATATGTGCTTTACTGATCTACAGCCAATTAAATATTTGTCATATGACAGCCCATATGACAGGAAATACAGTGGGAATTCCTCTCTGTGTTTTAGTTGTGTTTCAGAGATCTCTGTTCTCCTTTATGCTCCATTGAGAGGCCAAGGCTACAACAAAGGCTGTCAATGCTGAGAGCTGGACAGCAGGATAAATAAGTAGGAATGCACAAGATACTAGACAAACACATTCAGAAATTGTAGCTGTCATTAGGTATCTTGATGTGTTTCTGTTCATTTGAGTCATTGCCAATAGTGTGGCACCATTGCCAAGCTGTATCCAAAACCACCAGGAGTGCAATTCAGTGACAGGAATTGCCTTTACTCTTAAGAAAAGGGAGAGGTAGATACTTGTGATGTATCATTGTTAATGTTGGGCTTGGAGTGGGGATTTTTTCCTTTCTTTTCCAAAAAAAAAGAAATAATTTTCAGGAGCAGAATATTGTGTGCCCTCAGTTATCATCTTTCACCTGCAAACTTTCCTCTTGGTCTGGATTTTGCCAGCATAGCATCACCATGTCTTTAGTCCCTGATAAGTTTTCATCTCATCTAAGGATATTCACAGTGCAAGAACAAAGAAGTCAGAATTTGAGTAGGCATCTTTCTGCTTTCACCTCAGCTGTATCTGGATCCACTTTTGTAACAGGGTTTAATAGCACAGAGTTATCATCTCTAAAAGTAACTCCCTGCATTCATGATTTAGAAATGTGGTTTTGTCCCTTGTGAGAACTACTCCAGCCCTGTTCAGTAATCCTCTGAAAAACACCTGTAAATTCATTGCAAACATAAATGCATACACATTAGAGAGTACAATGCATACAAAATAGGAAATAGCTTCTTAGAATATTACATTATTGCAGAGCAGAATGAGGTATATTTGGTCTTGGGTTGCTCTTCACTCTAAAGAAAAAAATAAAAATAAAAGACAAAGTGGAGTTATACATATCTGGGTTATGCTGGCACATGCTGAAGACCTCCCAGAGCTGTACCTAGGAAGTGTGAAATAACAGCAAGATGAGCATTAGGTTGTGTGTTCAGAGCCTGCTCTGTCAGGTTTGCTTTTCAGAGCTGTGTGGTGCCATATGGTACAAACACACCCCCAAAGACTGGGCTTGGCTTGCAGCTGAGGGGATTTTCCTTCTGTGCCTCTGATAAGATCCCCTCCTCTCCTGCCTTGCAGCCACCTGCAGATCCAGTCTGTCTGGAAGGGACTGGCAAATTAGTGGTGAATTAGTGAATTAAGGATCAGCACTCCCACTCCCAGCAAGGACCAAGCACTGGCTGTTGATCAACTGAAATGTGTGCAAGGGCAAAATATGGTCTGAATTTCGAGGATAGTTCCCATTCTTCAATTTGTTCTCCACCTTGTTGGTGAAGGCTGGCTGTGAATTTCAGGATTATTTCAGGAGCACGGGTTTCAGCTTCCTATGCTAGCAAATTCCCCAAGTCCTCTAAAGTGGTTTTTGCATGAACTCAGTGAAATAGGAATTATCTTTTTAATATATTCAAGGATTTAAGTTATCTGCAATAGTTCATTGGAGCAGATGGTGAGTGGAAAAGCAAGCCTTGCCTTCACACTGAGCAATGCACTAGGTCTGATTCAGACCTGCACAGTGGAAGCCCCACCTTAACAGAGACTAAAATGAACTGAGATTCAATATCCCTAACACCACAAAAAAAGTCCAGTGTAGCAGAGCTAAACTCCAATAGAAAACTTGGATAAAAATGAGGAAGCTTGTTAAAAAGTCAAATCAACCAGCTGAGGGAGTTAAAACCTTTTAGGCAGCATGAAGACTACTGAAGGATGTGAAACTGGAAGCACAGTGAATACCACCCATTAAGGAAATCTTGAGGAAGGATAGCAGGAAAGCAGCAGATGACACAGAAAAGAAAAAGAGGTTATTAGAATTAAGAAGGCTTCATTCCACAGAATGAAACTGTACCCAAAACAAATATTAGTAATAAAAATACTAGTGAAGTATCATAAATTCTTTTTAGTAAACACCAAAAAAAATCAGACTCTTGGAAAAAACTATTTGAGAAGAAATTGACTTAAAGATTAAAACAAATAGTAATTTCTTCTTCCAATACACCAGGAGCAAAACACCTGCCTAGAGAGCCTGTAGGGCCAACTGATAATGCCAGTGAACAAGGATCACTCAGAAAAGACAAGGCCACTTCCAGGCAGCTAATAAATTCTTTTTACAGGTAGAAGAAACTGAGAAGAGTCTTGTATAGCCTGTAGGTCTGTCTGAGACTGAATAATCACAGAAGAAGTGAATGCCAGCCACTGACCAGAGCATCCACTCCTCCTAGGGAGCCCAGCAATGAAATAGCCAAAATACCAATGGCAACATTTAACCTTTGCCTTAAAGCTCTCTTGGAATCAGAAGGATGTAGCAGGTGGAAAATGAAAGAACCATGGGGGGGCCTGGGATAACAACAACCTGAAAGCCTGGTAGTTTCACCAGTTGGGTTAGTAAAAGGTTCAAGAAAAACAAATTAATCTTGGACTGTGTGATTTATTTCAGATTTGACTCCCGTTATAGTTAAGCATTAGAGTTATCAGTGGCTGAAGGTGGCTGCTGCCCATATGGCAGGAAAGAGCTGGAAAACACAACACACCTCGCCCATCAAACTCAATGTTCTCAATACAGGCCTCACACAGCTTTTTCAGAGCCAGTCCCTCCACCTCAGGGGTTTGCAGGACCTAAGCAGCAGCAGGACGCACTGCTAGGATTAACAAAATGTTTATCCTAATTTGTATGGTCACTCTTATGTTGTTAGCACTCCTGTGACATCTTGCACTGGCTGCCGCAAAGGTCCAAGCCTTCATGTTGGTGCTTCTTTCATGAGAGCAAAATTGCTTTTTCTTCAAATTAATACTGGATATAAGTATTTCTGCTGGTAGCACATCAAAGAATGAATCTGAATTGTCAAAAAAGCTCAAGGGAAGCCAAAGTTTTAGGAAGCACTTAATGCTGATCTGATTCTGCTTCTTTTAAAACCCATGGAGTTTCACTGCAGCTTTTTAGTTCTCAGCTAGGTATTAGAGAGTTTATTTGTGCTAAGACCTTCAGTAGGGCTCTAGGGCACATCTTGATCATAGAAATATAAACAAATGACCTCCCCACTCACCCCTGTTATGCAGCACAGCTCTGAAGTAGTTTACTGTTTGGGGATGTTTGAAATCCAGGCCTGGCCAGATTGTTTCTGGAGATAATGATTTATCAAATCACAAGGCATGGGGTCATGACTTGAAAGCACAAGCACAAAGGGCTTTTGTCTGGTTGCTGAAAAGACCAAATACCTCCTTGAGGTCATCCTCCTCAGAGCTGTGTCTCCTCCAGCCTGCTGCCTGTTTCTCACCCCAGCAGTGCCAATCTTTCACAGCACAGAGCTGCAGCGAGCAAGGCATTGATACCAGTCATGGACTAGCCAAGGGAGGAATAAAGACTGTTGTGCAGGGTTACAAACCTGCCTACAAAGCAGCAAACACTGCTTTCTGGAAGAAACACGAATCCTTACAGTCCTGTTTGTTCCCTTCTCCTAGAAGCCAATGTACTTGTGGAAATGTATTAATGCTGAGAGGCAGAATTCTCTACAGCACTGGTCTCTGCAACTTTATTTTTCCTCTTAAAATTCATGTTTGCCTCAGATCATCCTTTCCAACAAAAATGTGCAACAAAAAATAATCAAAGCCAGAATCCTCTTCTTGCTTTGACTTTCTGTATGCAGGCACAGAAGCATCTGGAGCTTCTGACGGTGACATCACAGCTCTTGATATAATAAATTGATGCCACCAGAAACAGAATATTCAGGCTTGCACACCAGATACACCAAAGAAGATGACTACTTCAGAGATTTACTGCTTATTTCACACAGAAAGTGCCCTTTAATTCTCTCTCTGAGTTTCTCAGCCACATGAGTTTTGCAGCCTGATAGTGAAATGAATTGCAATGGAACAGTCAAAAATTGTTATTGCCAGTGAATTCTGCATGGCAAGTGCTGGGCAGCAGCACCACAGCTGAGAGTGATGGAGAGAGAGATCCCCCTGACCTGAATGTAGCAGGAGGACATGGCTTGTTCACTTGCAATTCAGGACTGGTACACCCCATCCTCCTCTGGAGCATGGGGACTGCACAGCACAGCAGCCCTCTGCCATCATTGGGATGCGAGGTGCATCTGCCTTGGAGAAAAATCCTTGGAAAAAGCACTTTCCATGTTGTTCCTGCAGTTTCGCCCAGAATGAAAAATCACTTCCTTGGGTTTTTCTGTGAAAGAAAAATGGGGGGTTTTGTATGGATCAGCAAGTAGAAAAGCTGCTTTTTCTTCCTGCTTACTGATAGAATTGGTTTTATCTCTTTCTTAAACCCAGCTCTCCCCGGCCAGTGTCCATCTAGGCAGAGATCTGAAAAACACTGACACGTGTCTAAGGTATAAAAAAAGGAAACCAAATTCTGATCCCACTTTTGCCATAATAAATCTAACCCAAATCTCCTGATTTCAGAAGTCAAGCTGCCCTTGTCATACATCTACCACCTGCTGACACAAGAAATGGAGATGCAGGAGAGAGCAGGGAAGATCTGGAACTGAGAGTTTCTGCTGCTGCCTAAAAGAAGTGATCCATTAGGGTGCAGCATCTTTCAGGACATTTCTGTCTTCCAACTGCTTCTGCTAAGAAAATTTATTCCAATTTTGTTATAAACCAATGACCTACCTGATTTTAAGAGAACAATTTGTTTCAGCTTAGGATTTGCCATTAGGACCACATAACTGACCCAGAAGTTCAAAGACTCCAAATTTTCATATGGGTGAATATTAGGAATCATTCATGGTTTGGTCATTTGGGAGAACTGTAATCTGGCTGGTAAGGAATGTACAGCTTGGGAAATGGATCTGGATTTCAAGCACCAACCAGCATTGAGGCACCACAATGGTGTTACAACATCAGGATGTGGCAGCTGGATTTCCTTGCCTCTGCCAGTAGGCATGAGTATGTCACTCATGTGGAAAATTACATTCTTTTCTTACAGCAAGATCAGATCTGGACCTGGAAAAACTTTATACTATAATTTTTTAAAGCTTTTTAGTAATTTATGACAAAGCCATGCAATAAATATGGTCTTTTTCTTGCTGGTGTATTTCCCTTCTCACAAGCACAGCCCTTTGTACAGCCACCCACTTTGAACCCAGACTCCTTAACAATTAATCAATATTTAAACCTGAACCCACTCAATTATTCATTTAAACAACTGCCACGTATTAGTGTCAATAAAAAGCTCAAGAAAAGATGGATAAAGAAAGAAAGAAAGCTGTTTGAAATGCTCATAAACAATGAAGAAAATAAACAAAAGAAAAAAAGAGAGCTCATCAATAAAGATCATCTTGCAGATCAAAAGCAGAAGTCACAGACATGAATGTACATTTGCTATTGTATAACTCTACTGTCTGCAAACAATGCACTGAGCCCAGCTGCAGAAATCCTACAGTCCAGCTACAGGCTAATGGATTTGTACAGGGGCAACTTGACCCAAAAGCTCCTATTACTGGTGAACATGAAGTGTCTCGAACCTGACTCCCAGTTTTGAGTTTGAGTTTGGGTTTGATGTTTGGCAGAAATTATAAAATGAATCTTTTACATACAAGACAAATAAATTGACTGAGAGGTCTGTGAATACTGACCCATGGATTTCTATTTTGCAGGACACCTTCTCCAGGATTCCAGAGTGCTGATAATGTGAATATTGCCCACAACACAGCAAGCAGTACTTATTGGAGCCTCTTGAAGGTTTAGCCCTTCCCAGTAAAGCACAGTCATACCAAAACATAATAACAGTCACACAAGCAGATTCTACATAGAATCTCTGACTAGAGAACCATCTCTAAACTGCTCTGAGCCGTGGCATTCATGGAGAAACCTCCATGGGACGCCTGCTGCCCAAACAGCACCACAGCTGACAGGTACTGCAGGGCCTGTCACATGCAGGCAGTTGTTGCTTTGCACATACCTGGGGCTGAGTGAATCCATGAGGGTTGGCTCCATGTTTTGTGGAATCAGGAGTTCTGCCTGTTTTTCTGAAGGGTTTCCATCTCCACCCTCCAGATGATGACAAAGTCTGTCCTCGGAGCATTAGCGCAGTTTGTATCTGCGAGCAAGGACAGATTCCCACATCTGGCTCCAAATTGTCCCTTCCCACATCTGCAGCCCCAAAGTGGATCTGACATTAGTGTGCAGGTGGCAGCTGATGCCTCCCACACACCATCCCTACAGCCCAGTGATGCAAATGGATCCAAATTCGACTCCAAATTACTTTGGTGTCAATATTATCCCTTATATACGCCCCTGAAGTTTTGTATGGTGGAAATGAGTGACTCATTTAAATCCACACTTTTCAGTGGGCTGCATAAACTGATACCCACCAACTTGTTTCCCTTCTCAAGCATTACTGTGCCAGGTATGTAGTGAAAATGAATTTGACAAGTGTAAGTACTTGTTTAGCTTCAGGGTCCTGTTAAGGCTATTTGGGGAATTGAGAAAATAGTCTAGACTTATAATATATTTTTTCCTGCCAGCAAAAAATGTATTTACACTGTTTAAATTAGACATTATTTTTTGTGGGGCACCAAGATTGATTCTTTCAATTATTTTGACTGTTTTATCACAGACAGAAAGAATGAAAGTTCATTTGAAGTCAGAATAAAATACTCCCTTGCTGTTGTTATGTTTTGCTTTGAGGTTTGGCAGGTTATGGTATTTGAGTTTTGGGATTTATTTCTTTTTTTTTTTTTTCATTTTAAAGGTTTTTCTTGCATCAAGTAATCATTTTTTTTTCACTTAAAACATTTCTATACTGTCTTTCCTGGAGTCTAGGAACAGGAGCCATATTTAAATCTGAGAGTTCCCTCTTAAAAAAAACCCAGCAATATACTGTCCTAGTCACCATTGGCTGGAAAAGTGAAATTTTAATTAGTGAGATCACATATCCATCAGGAGTTGTGGAAACCAAAATCTGAATGTTACCCGACAGCGAAAAATTTGTTGTTACTTTATTGTGCAACCCCTTATCTCTGATCTTTGCCTTGATATATTTTTGCCAGGTGCTCCAAAGAATGTCTGGACCCACAAAATATGACACCAATCAGAGGATGTTTGTCAATACTCTTGAGCAATAGAGCAATAGTGAATCACAGAAAATTTCTTCTGAAAACACTGAAACAGTGGGGCCTTTGCTCCCCTTGTGTGAAACTTCCTTTCTCTGCCTGATGGCATTGACATTGCTCTGCTTTCTCCCTTGCTGCCCAAACCATGGTCTCCACATTTATCAGCCAACAGTGTCAGAGCTGCTCTCAGAATCTCAGTCATTGCTGTGCAACATCAGCATTTATGCAGCATCACATATGCCAGCTGGTACCCAGTTCCCCACTAGGATTTAGTCTCAGACCCACAATGGCTGATAAGTAAATAACTCCATCAAAATCACTGAGTATTAGATGCTAAATCCTATCTGGACAGTTGTATACCTTTGAGGACCTGGGTCTTGGTCACACCAATGCTATTTGGAGTAAAGTATATGTGCCTGCCTTGATTAATTTCTAAATGAGGCCAGAATTAAGGCTGTTTTATGATGGGAGTTAAATGTTATTCATCCCTTTACAAATCACTAGTCCAAATAAATGTGGTAAGAAGCAGATCTCTTCTAGAGGCTGTAAGTTCCCAAGGGCAGAATAATTAAATTTTCCAAAATACTTATCATAATTATGTTTTGTTCAGAGATTAGTTGAGCTCTCCTCTTGGGATCAATTATGAGTCATCCTAAACCCAGAAGCAAAAAAGTTTTTCTGTAAATCCTATTGAAATGGGTACCAGCTGTTCCACACAATAAAGTAGGATTCTTTCCCCCTCACATTTTAACATTCTAGTGAAGTTATTAAAACGTTGCTCTTGGTCATCCTCCAGCATTTTGCACAAAGCACTTGAAGGTCATTGTGGCTGGCAATTAGAGAGTGGGATATGCAAAGGAGCTCTCTAGGAGCCACAAGCCAGGTGCAGGATTCTGTTTAACAAGAGCATGTGGTTTGTGTGAGAGAAATTAATATTGCTCTGCATTTTCTGATGGAAAGAAGCAGCGAGTTAGAAGGTTAGAAGGTTAAAACAGAACAGCAGAAAAAATCAAAGGGCCCAATTCTGATTATTTAATAATTTCTGACCTTCAGCAGCTCTTGTGGAAGCCGATTTCTCATGTCTTGCTCCTGCAGAAAGGTGTCATACTATTAACTTCAGCATGAGGAAGCTGGTTTGGGGTCCTGACTGTCCTGTTATGTTTCTAGGGACAGCATAACTCTCAATTTACAATAACACCCCCTAAAATCACATGTCAACGGTACCTAATTCTTTGGCTCTGAGATTCTGACCTCCTGTGATGCTGTACAGGTGGAAAAACTGCCAATAGCTTGAGTACTGAACACAAACACCTTTTGTTCATGTTTACAGGTGGTAGAAATTGTCAACATCTTATCCAAGCCTGCTACTTGAGACCAGAGATTTAAAATATTCATAAAGCAATGGTTTCCAGACCCTTTCTGTCCCCCAAAACAGGACTGCCACAGGCCAGTGGATCCAAGCACCTTTCACTACTGAACCCATGTTGCACAATGACACCCCAGGCTATGCATTTGTGTTTTTAAGTCTTTGACACTTTTGGAAAGACTTTGTACACATCTGTATGTACTTAATATCTTCAGTATTTAAAAGATAGTCCTGAAGATGATTAGAGAGGAAAAGGAAAGAGCAAGTGGTTCTCCAATATCTCAAATAAACTTTGCCTTTGCATTTCCAGGCTGAGAGATTCCTTTCAGTGGGGGTAAGGATTGATTTAGAAATGTCCCTAACTGGGCTCCTGGCTGGATGACACCAAGGTACTGCTGGTAACCCCACAGAAAAGAGAAGCTTCACATCCTGTATCATTACACATCCATTGTCCATCTTTCATCTTTGACTGGTTTAGTGGACTTGATGATCAGTTAAAATTACACAAAGAAAGGATATTTTAAGAAGTAGGATATTTTCCATAGGGAACATAGGGAATAGTCTGCCTGTGACAAAAAAAAAGAAAAAAAATCAAATTCTATTGTTAGGAATTATCTTCTCCCATTACTAAAAACCAAACAATCCTTAGTTTTTATTCATTGACAAATGTCCTTTCTGCATCAGTTAAACATCTACTGAAAAGAGAAAGATTTTAGTGGGCAATTTCTATCATGATGCTTTGCACTAGAAGAGGATTTATTTATCAGCTCTGACTGTGAGTATCATCAGCCAATCAGTACTGAAAGGTAAATCAATTGCATGAGCCAAACAGATCAATAAAAAATGGAGCCATTAATTTTGCTCAAGACACTTTACAGGATATCATTTGCCTAACAAGAAGGAAACACAATTACTTCAATAGCCTCTTAGGGTTAGAAAGGTCTGCTATAAGAAATAATTGGAAGTGATTATAAAGATCAGATTTCCTCATTTACAAAGATTAAAGCATTGCAAAGTGTGATCTCCTTTGAAAAGCTATTTCTTCAGCTGAAGCATACTGTAAGCAGGAAGAAGAAAAAATAGCATTTGCATTACCCAAAACTCAAGCCAAACAGAGTTTAGAATAAACATCATGCATTAATCTTACCAACAAGAGAGAAGCATCACTTTGTCTTTATTGAAAGTAAGTCTGTTATCAAAGTGATTTCTATCCTCATAGAGCACAGGTCACCATGGTACAAATACCTGTCTGCAGATGGTCCTGCCCAGCCTGGGAAATCCTTATTTCAGAGAGCTTCCTCACAGGAAAAGCCTTCTGCTGACGAAATCAGCAGCAGAATCAAGGCCTGTGTGGAGATGGATGCTGTTATCACCCCCTGTGTCTGCTGGAGGCTTGTCTCTGAAGGGCACAGATGAACCTCAGAACCACACAGCTACAGCAGCTGATTGACAGGGTATCTGCATGAATTTATTCAGCCTCATTTTTCAAGCAGAGATGCATGCCAAACTGGCAGCCCCATTCCCCAGAGCACTACCTGGTTGTTTTGCTTCATATGGATTGCACAAGCATTTGGCCAATTGATAGATCTGCCTGCACTGGGTCTGCAGGTGGTCACCTGGCATGGCTGCACTCAGCCAGACCCCACTGGATGTGAAAATACAGCATAAGATACTGATCAGTGTGAATCAAACTGAAAACATGTTGCCACAAGCCCCAGAAGTCATGGAATACACTCATAAACAATCTGGGTTGAAGGAGACCTTAAAGATTATGTAGTTTCAACTTCCCTGTCTATGCAGGGACACCTTCCACCATCCTGGGTTGCTCAGAGCCCCATCCAAGCCTGGCCTTGGATACTTCCAGAGATGGGACATCCAAAACTTCTCAGGGCAACCTGTTCCAATGCCTTACAGTAAAGAATTTCTTCCTCATATCAAACATAAACTTATTTTCTGTCTGTTAAAGCCATTCCCCATTGTTCTGTCTCTACCTGCCCTTGCAAAAAGTCACTCTCCAGCTTTCTTATTGGTGGCTTCAGGTACTCCCTCACACATTTGGGACAAAGCTGGAATAGAGCATCCCTTACCTCTTAACTCTTTTCTTGGCCAGCCTCATGCCCTCAGAAATGTTTTTTAGGCTTCCTCTCTCCAAGTAAGGGCTAAAAAATTTTGGAAAGGCATGGAAAAAGCAATTGAAATTCAATAAAAGTATCTGTACGACTGGAGGGATGGAAAGCTTGAGAGTGTGACTAAAAACCAATTAAATACAAGACTAATGAGCAGGCTGCCTGTTGTCCATCAGAGGACTAATGCCAAATGCTGCTGAGTGCAGAACTCCCCCAGAAATCAAATACTAGAAAAATAAAGGTCTATCCTGAAATTAGTCTAAAACCCCTAAAATATCCTATGTGAAAGGTTTTCTCAGAACTTTTTCTTAAAGCACTATGATATCACCTCGGCACACGTGGAGGATCTTTTTACTGAGGCCTTGCTCCTGATTTTTTATGTTGATATTATTTTCTGTCATTTTGGTGGGATTGCTTCTGCTCACTCAGTTTGTAGTGAGAGCAACAGGTATTTCTAAGTCTGGTGGTTTGGCTGTGCTGGTAACCACAGTGGAACAGAAAAGAGAAACAAGCAGGATAATAAAGAGAAATTAGGAGACTCTCTTGTGCACTGGAGTGCTCCTACCAAGCTAAAAAGGACTGATGTGTCTGGTGTACATCAGTGACTTAGTTAAGAAATGGCTGCACAAACAAATAGGCAAACAGAAAACCTGTCAGGAGATTGTCAGGGCCAGTGCACACAGCTGACAGTGACAAAGCCAAAGATATCACACAGCAAAGAAAAAGCCCATTAAAGAAGCACAAAAAGATAAGAGGGAAATTAGCCAGGCACCAAAGAGCATCCCATTAGAGTGAAATTTGGTGTTAACAACTGCTACTTACAGTCATCATATGGCCTTAATGAACAATTTGTCTTTGCCAAAGCCTGATGTCCCTTCTGCAAGCCACCATGTTTGATGTCCTTTTAATGATCCATGTGTTTCATTTGTAACAACCCAATTAACAACCAGGCTCCAATAGCTCTAATTATCATCTACTGTTAATATTGTTTCTGTACTGTAGGGAGTTTGTTAAACCTCATTTTGCACAACTGAGATTTTCTAACTCAAAGTCCTGCTCATCCTGTTAAACTTCTGTTGGGGAATGAACTGGTAAGGACAAGAAAAATATAGCTATAGAAGAAATGTCACTGAGCTGCTGCAGCAATTTTTCCTCTCAGGCCCAATTCTTAGCTGCAGAGAGTGTATTATGTGCACAAACCATATGACACAGGGGCTGCAAGAGCCCATGGGCTGATGAACAATCTCAAAGAGAGAGACACACACTCTTTACTTGCTGAGAGAGGAACACACACTGCTGGGTCACTGCTGCTGAGCATCACTTCTTCCATCCTAGAAGTCAACATGCTGCAAACAACCAAAATCAGAGGGAAATTGCTGTCCCAGACACACAGTGGACCCAGCTGTGAATGGACCAGATTAAAAGGTTGGGTATTGGTGGTGAACCCAGTTGATGTTACTTGGCTTAACCCTCCCCAAACAAGGCATGGAAATGGCCAGCTATAAAAAGAGGATTTCAGTACTCCCCAGTGGCCAACACAGAGGCAGTAGAGAAGAGCTCTGATTTATTTGAGGGGCAAGCTAGAAAGTCTGGCTATTTACTTCCTGTCTGCTGAAACTGCATCATATGAGACCAACACAACAAAACAAAAGAGAATAGAAAAGAAAAGCCAAAACTAACACTACACAACCCTGCCACAAATTCCAGCAGCTCTTGAACCCATTACATATTTGCAGTCACTTTTTGCTTTCACTGATGCAAAAAAAAAATTATAACCAGATGATGATATGGACTGACTGCCTACCCACTAATAATGCCCTATGGGGGTCCTTAGAGGTCCACAATAAACATAAAATAAACAACTTTAGAGCATCTTTCCTATCACCTCATTTTCTCCTTTTAATCTAATCCAGTTTGGGACAGCAGACTCTCAACTCTACCTTTCAATCTTTGTGTATACACTGAACTTTGGTGTTTTCTTAGAAACTATACATGCACATAGTGTGTTATAGAATATACAATAACTAATTTAACACAATTTTTAGCTTTTTATACCCTGGATGGCATAAAAATAAGTTAGGACTTTTGTAAGATTGGACTGTAGATGCTGAAAGAGAAGATCAGTCCAACAGTTTTCTTTTCATTCTCCCTGTTAATTTTTGTTCTTTGATTTTCTGCATAAATTGGCAATATCTTTCTATATTGTGTAGCATTAGACAACTAGCAACCTGGAAAAGAGCAAAACAACTTTCTATTTCTTTCTATTTATAGAGAACAAATACCTGTTCTTTTTTTTTTTAAGCAGGTTATTTTTATCTTTGCATTAAAAAGACAAGAAAAAAGCATTTAGAAATCTTTGAGATTCAATAAGATTGAGACTAGGCTAAGTCAGAAAAAAATCTGCATATGAGAAGAAACACAGAATAGAAAATATGTCACAACTTTCCCTGCTAACAGCATTTACATATATTTTAGTGCAATGTGTGAAAATAATTGTGATAGCCTGATATTTTTATATGTGTAATCAAAGCTAGAAGATCTAAGTCCTCAGAAATCC
This sequence comes from Polioptila caerulea, assembly GCA_013397295.1. Taxonomy (NCBI): domain Eukaryota; kingdom Metazoa; phylum Chordata; class Aves; order Passeriformes; family Certhiidae; genus Polioptila; species Polioptila caerulea. Next base: position 1,534,282 of record VYXF01009492.1, read on the forward strand.
AGTGCAAATTTCTGGGGGACTGTTGACCAGTGAATATTAGAAAACACACAGAGGCAAGTGAAACAAGGCTGCCCAAAACAACCAAGGTATTTCTTGAGATACCTGATGGATGCCCTTTGAAAAGCATCTGGGTTTCTCAAAATCATGTCAAGTTTTCCTTTTATAGCAATAGGCAAAATGAATTTTACTAAGACTAGCAGATTTTGGTTTTAATGGCAGAAATAATTTGCCAGAAAAGGCAGAGGAAGAAAGGAGGATGTTGAAAGGGAATGATTAACAGCTGCACTTAGGCAAGATCAAACAATCTAATAAAATTAAGTATCTCTGCAAGACCAAAATAAGATCCAGAAAACTAGACCTTATACTTATTTGAGTTAAGTAATAAAGATGCTGTAGCCAATAAAACTTTATGTGGAAACCTAATCTTCTAAAATGATAAAAACTAATTTAACCCAGAATAGTTATGAGGTTACCAAATCACCTTTTTTTTTTTAACTTTCTTTTAGTGTCAGTCATATTTCATAGATCCCATGACAGATCTCATTGTAACACTTGAGTTTCCACCCTGTGAAATAAGACACATAAATGATTATTTTTTCTCTTCTGATATTTCTGAGAGCCTTTACTGCTATTGCCAGACTTTTACCTGCACCAGCATGTCAGCAAGATGTTTCCTGCCCAAAAGATTTAATCATGTNAGAATAGTTATGAGGTTACCAAATTACCCTTTTTTTTTTAACTTTCTTTTAGTGTCAGTCATATTTCATAGATCCCATGACAGATCTCATTGTAACACTTGAGTTTCCACCCTGTGAAATAAGACACATAAATGATTATTTTTTTCTCTTCTGATATTTCTGAGAGCCTTTACTGCTATTACCAGACTTTTACCTGCACCAGTGTGTCAGCAAGATGTTTCCTGCCCAAAAGATTTAATCATGTGATGATTAAATTATTTAATCATTTAATTATTGACTGGCCTATTTTATATTTGGTGGATGGACATGTAGGAAGTGCTTTCCTGTAGTGTCTTCACGACCCCCATCTTTATATATCTGTAATATGAGCGTTTATATCTGACCTGTATAATCAGTGGAAAGAAAGAGGCACTTCTGGGGTCTTCTCTTGACTCAGATGTCTCCTTTCAGGAGGTGAGTCTTGCCTTTGCAGTGCCTACTTGTCTCCACTGATATTAAGGCAGACTGAGGTCATTAGGTCAAATGTAAATTTGATCAGACAACCTGCCCACCCCTGCTAAGGGCATCAAAATGGGAATGTCAAAAAACTACTGCTGTCCTAAATTATATCTCCTTCCACTTACTCCTCATTTCCTGTCTGAACCAGCTCCCTAGGGATGTGATGTTGTTACAGGAGAACGTTTAATTAATAAGTTGGTTCTTCACAACTTCATGGTATTCTCAAAAGAGCAATGTTCATCCGCAGGTTTGGTGTTAGCCAAATGCCACAATCCAAGTTATTCTGGCTGCTTGTGGGGCAAGTAGAACGTGCTGAAGAGAATCATAGAATCTTTTAGGCTGGAAAACACAACTAAGATCAACAAGACCAGTGCACAGACGCATCCTACAGCTCAGGGTGCCCAAAAGGCACACAGTTTGTGTCACACAAACTCATCCTGGACCTCCAGACAATGTGTGTTCCAGCTTCCTCTCACTGCTTTCTATTCTTCTGCCCCTTTGAACCACATGGTGAAGAGTCATGAGATAAAAGAAGGATGGCAAAAAGGGAATTTGTGGGATGGAGCCTCATCCTCAAATGTGTTTTCTGGCAGGGCCTGAGCAGACATGGGGACCCTCAGGGGGAAACATTTCTGGGTTTGTGCCATGGCCACTCCCTTCCTCGGGCAGGAGAAAATAGAGATACAAGCCACAGAGTTCCCCATTCTACACCTGCCTTCTTGCTACCTAACACATGATTCAGCCTCCATCTTGAGTTTCTAGGTTAAGTGAATCAAAATGTGATTTATAGACCAATAATACATAATGAAAAGCATTCTCATTTCCCACAGCATGCACAGTAATTGATGTTGATGCCTGTTGGCTGGAAGATAAAGGGGGAGATAGGGAAATTCAGTAAGCCTGGCCCCAAATCCTTAGATTATTTCTACTCTCTGCAGAGGGCTTTGGATGCAAGTGTCTGTGAACCCTTTAGAGGGATCAAAGTTGTCAGCACTGTGTTATTACTAAAATATATATTTTTTTTATTTTAAAACTCAGTGGCTGATTTATGATAGTTTTCCTTTGCTTATAAAGAGTATAATACCAGGTGATTTCTCTATTGGCAGTGACAAACTGTGGGAGATTTGGGTGATGTTAGTCTCTCCCTGAGTTTAATGCAAAGCAGGATTTTCTCCCAGAAGTCTGCAGCCCACAGCCATATCCCATATAATGCTCTCCCAGTGTTTGTATCCTGTCACCTTGTATATGCACACATCAAATGTATGTTAATTTCCACCACAATAAATAATTGTGGCTGAAATACCTTGTCCATTGAGAATTTTTTGCTGATTTATAGTATACCCTTGTCTATACTATAGATTTTAAATGATCCATCTACTGCTGTAGCCAAGCAACTAGAGTTCCATTTGGATGGACTCCTTATGGCAATCAACCACAATTTGCAGGATAATATTCTTGCCTGCTTTCCAACAGAGGTAATTCCCACTGGTGGAAATTTTGGCTGTCACAATGAAGATTTGTCATTGTGCAGTTGTACCAGCTGGTGAAAGTGAGGAGATGTGAGGTGTGGGCAGAGCTGTAGCACATACAGTCCCTTTTGGAGTCTAACTTAGTTGCTCATGAATGAATTGCCATTAAAATATATGCAAATGAGCCGGAGCTGTCAAGAAAGAAATATATTACGAAATCCCCTGTTCTGCTGGAAAATTTACTAGAACACCAGAGGGGAGGACTGAGACTGGCTGTAAAACAAAACAGTACTTAAGAAACTCAGAAAAGTGCTGAACTGCTGATGAAGATGAGGGCTACACACTGCAGGGCAGCTCTGTGTATAACTTATGTGGGTCTCCTAAATGTTTTCTGAAAATCAGCACCCACTGAATATCAGCCACAGGATGAACTGCTAGACAACCTTTTGGTTTCACCAGTGTGGCCATTCATGTACACAGTGGTAAAAGGAGAATTAACAGAATCAGGTCAAGTATTTGAAGATGACTGAGAGACCTTTCCTGCACTATAGAACTGCCCTAAAGCCCCAGTATTGTCTTTACCAGAGCATTTTCCTCTGGTAAAAATTTCAATTAATTAAAAAATTCAGACTTTAGGGCCTATTTCATATGCTTCAAGATTAAAAATATGGGAATATTTTCTGTATTATTTGCACAGTCTCAGAGGACTGATTCCTTGCTGATGGATTTGGATTAGGTCCACTCTGCCTTTGGAGAACCAGCCTTCAGTGACAATGACCAAAACATCTGAAAAATACTCCAATTTAAAAAAAAAACTCTCAGAAAAATACTCAGATTAAAAAGAAAAATACATTCATTGCAAAGAAAAAGTGGGAAATGAATCTCAAACAAAACATGATGATAAAAAGCCTTGATTATAAAAAAACCTGTTCTAAGAGAATGTGTTTATCAGATCTAGGATAGCTGAGTTTTTCAGAGCAGCAGAAGGAAAACCATCCACCATTTAACTGCATCTCAATTTCCCTTCTTTGGGAAGGTTACTCATGAGAACTCCTATCTTTTCCTTTCACTCACAAATCTTCTTTTCCTTTCTATCAGCTTTACCTAAGTTGCCCTTTAAAACCACTTGAATAAATTTAGACTGGATTCCTTCACACATTATGTTACCACCTTCAAACAGATTTTCTGTAGTGTCTAAGTGTTTACATGGAAAACAGATGTATATAGAGAGACAGATCAAGAGATAAATACACAGATTTTAAAGATTACTTCTTCACACTTCTTATATCCTGCTTAATTCTAGCTGCTATGAGCAGGCTCACACATTTAGATCATGAATCGGAGCCGATTAAACTCAATGGAAACCTCACCCTGACTTCAACAGATATTAGATCATGCTACAGAGAGGGTAATAGACCTTTCAGCAGAGAAAATGAAAGTGTAATAACACACTGGCTTAGTGTATAATCATGTCTTCATCTAAGAGCAAGCCTCAGTACCTGTAATAATCCACTGATTTCTTACAGCTGAAAGGTTCACTCTTCTGACTCACATCTTCCTCTTTTGGGGCTGAAGGTCAAGGATTCACTTCCCACCAGTAGCCACAATGTCATGGATTCACTTCCTACCAATAGCCAGAGTGTTTGGAGGGAGGCAGCTGTATCTGTGTATGGACACAGCCACAGAACTCCATTTTTTAGAGGGAATTGTCAAAAAGGAATAGTATCTAACAGAAAAATTAAGTTTCTGAATTCTTGAATCATGAACTCTTCCTCTAAACCTCTGCTTCAGAGGCTATAAGCCCAGGTTTTTATTGACAGCACATATAACTGGCACACAACCCCAAGTTTGCTGATAGAAAATTATTATGAGTACTGGCATTTGTGATATCAAAATATATGTAACTCTGATTATTGCAGAAGCTGTATCTCTGCTACTGAACTGAAAGATGGCAATATCCCCAGACTTTGAAATGCTGTTCATCTTGGTACACTGGCAGAGGGTTTCCAAGGGCAGATTTGACCAGTCTCTCCCAGAATCTCACAAGATTCCTGGACAGATTTGACCATTCCCAGTAGATTACTTTGAAACATAAGAGAACCTTGCAATATGCACATGGACTGGTTTGTGGCATATGGGCATTGTGCCAGTGCCAAACAGTTGGAGGCAAAGGATCTGTCTCCCAGCACATCTTCATCCAATCCAGAGGAAAATTCCTGTTACAAAAGCCAATTCCAGGTAGCATTGCTGCATTTTGAAGAGTGGCCAGGTGCACTAGAGTGAAGAATATTGCAATTGCTGGTCTATATTTCCTGAGGAGGCTTCCGTGAAAGGATTGACTGCAATGCTAACTTAAAAAAAAAAACAAAAAAAAACCAAAAAAACCCCACACACAAACTAAAACAGATAATAAAGATTTTTATAAGAACATTTCCTCCAAATGGACACGTTCTTGACTGACATATATCTTTTATCTGTAGGATGTGAGAAGAAAAACCAATATGCTGCTGCTTCAGTTCTTGATAGCATCTTATCAGCATTGTACAACAATGACTCATGTAGAGCTTTTCCAGCTCATACCTGGGTGAAAAATTATTGACTGCAAGGAGGAACTATTCAGAGAGAAGATAGCAAAGAAAAAGTGTATATGCCCTATATCTCTGAAAACACTCTCCCTTGTATTTTCTGTCACGGGAAGAGACAGAAATAACAATACCAAAGGACATAAAATTAATCTCAGAACTCCAAGAAAAACTATAGGGAGAAGGCTGACTCCAGCTAATCAACTTTGGCAGTCTTTCATCTGCTGCAATATACCATGAGTGTTCTCCTGCAGGCGCCTTACATGAAAGATCAATGGATGTTTTGTTTGAGGCAAGAAATTCTCTCTAATGATAGATTCTGACTGGTAGAGGTTGCCAGGATCAGTGGGAACATATTCCCAACCCATCATCACCTCCACCTTGCCTTTTACTAAGTGTCTCTCATAACATTTTCCATTCCTTTCCCAGATTCCTACACTCAAGCTTTCATTTATAAGTAAGCAGATGTAGGAATGCAGATGCTACCTTGATTTAGCAATAACTTCATTTTCAAGATGTCTTCTACCAAGATTGTCAAGAGTCATGATTTCCAATCCCATCTTCTGTATTCTCTCCACCCCATCCCACTGTCCATCAGCAAAATAGGTTTTCATATACATTCAGGCCTATGATGGCAGGAAAACATTTCCTTTCAAAGTACAATATCCATTTACTCTGGTGTGTAACTAGCATAAAGTAGGTTATAAAATGGGGATAATGTTCATCCACAGCTATCACAGAGCTTCTCCACTTTGGTTCTCAAGTTCTCATATTAGCACTTTATAAAAAGTATACAAAATACCTGACATCCCCCAGACAGGCAATTCTGAGCAAAAATTCTTAAGTGTCCATTTTAAATTAACAACACTATGTTTAAACCTAATCCATAAAGAAAGGACATAAACTTTTAAGTTAATAATGATTTAAGTTCAGTTTTCCAGAAACAGCTTCTCCTCCTCTTCCTGACCTAGGAAATACATCACAGCATATTAACTCCTAATTATTATTACTTTGGTAACTATGGCATAACAGTGTAGATAATCTTGGTATTGCAACTAAAAATATTCAGAAAGCCAGATTCTGTTATCACTATATTGATTTAGCTCTTCCACACAACTCGACAACAGCATCACTGACTCATGCAGTGAATTCAGCTTTACACCATTGCAGTTCTTACAGTGCCACATTACACAAAATATTCCCGCCTTATCTCACAAAGTCTCTGGGATTTCATCTCACTTTAAACACCCACAGAAAGGATGTCAGCTGCCAAACAAACACCTGAGTGTCTCTTTATGGTCATCAGGAAGAATTGGATGATTCAAGCATGTGATTAACTTAAAAAATTTTAGGGTGAGTAGAATAACACCCTATGAGCCTCACACTTTGACTCTGGTGCCTGTAAAGGAAGCCAAGGAAGATTAATTCAGCTGGAGTCATCTATGCAAAAAATCACACTGCTTGAGTTTTTCCAAAAGAATATAGACTTCATTCGGGGTATCAGACAAAACTTGAAATGTGATTTAAAAGACTGAAAATGTCCGGGAGGGTTAACAAACTATGCCTTCCTCATAACTCCTTAACTGCCATTTCCCCCTGCTTAAACTTTTAAATACTCTTTTTGTTCAGTACAGCTAAAAACATATGTGATTCTCCCCTAAGAAAAGGGTTTGTTAAATGGCAAGCACAAGTGAGTTCATTTTTTGATGAGAAATACCAGAAGACCTGATTAAAAAAGATAACTTTGTATAAGGTTTGTGATAACTAAAAAACACCTTTGCAGTGATGAGGCTTTGTTGGAACCACTGTTTAGGGACAGAAATAATTAACCAAGACAAATTAGGAAATGCAAAGGCAAAGAGTGAACAATATTACCTGAATCAAATTATTTCATCTCGTTAAGTGTAAGTGCTACAGCTGAGAGCAAATCAGTGCCTCCAAATCAGAAAATCAGCTGTGCCAGTTCCAGCAAGGAGCCATTACACCCTTCTGCTAATTCTTCCAGGACTTGTGCCCACTCCTGAGAGGCTCTGAATACTTTTGGCTCTCCCAAAGCCAGCCAAAGTGATGGATGCTTACATCACCACGAGACTAGAAATTTACCCATCACGTTGTTCAGTTTAGAGATTCCAGAAAACTCTGTCATGGTTAAACCACACAGGCACTGCCTCCTTCCCTCACACAGTGGGATGGGAGACAGAATCAGGGAAAAAAAGTAAAATTCTTGAGCTGAGATGAAGACAGTTTAATAGGACAGGAAATGAAGGGGAAAGAATAATAATGATCAATAATAATCATAATACATAAGTGATGCACAATGCAATTGCTCTCCACCCACCAACCCATGCCCAGCCAGTTCCAAGCTGCAGCCCCTGGGCAGCTTTCTCCACACTTTATATTCTGTGATGCCATGTGGTCTGGAACATCCCTTGGCCAGTTGGGGTCAGCTGTCCTGGCACTGTCCCTTCCCAGCTCCTCGTGTCCCTTGAGCCTCCTCCCTGGTGTGAGAAGCTCAAAAGACTTTGATTTAAAGTAAGCATTGTTCAGCAGCAACTAAAATATCAACGTGCTATCAGCATTATTCTTATTCTAAATTCAAAATGCAGAACTGTACCAGCCATTAGGAAGAAAATTAACTCTATCCCACCCAAAATCCTGACAATCTCATAAAATCTTTTTTCCTTCCTTCTCTGACTATAAGCTGAATTTGTAGTAGAAGCTCATTTGTACTTTTCCTTTGAGACAGAGAAAATATAAATTCTTGATTTTTTCAGAATTATCATTAATTTAGTCATTAAATAGTCTTGATTGATAATAAATTCTTGATTTTTTCAGAATTATCATTAATTTAGTCATTAAATAGTCTTGATTGATAATGCCACCATAACCAACCATAAGGCAAAAAGCACTGTAAGCATGTGTCTTCTGCACTCTGAAAATCTGGCCATTCTTGCTCTCAGGACAATGAGTTAAGAAAAGTAGAAGAAACACAATAAGCTTTTGAAAAAACNCTGAATTTGTAGTAGAAGCTCATTTGTACTTTTCCTTTGAGACAGAGAAAATATAAATTCTTGATTTTTTCAGAATTATCATTAATTTAGTCATTAAATAGTCTTGATTGATAATGCCACCATAACCAACCATAAGGCAAAAAACACTGTAAGCATGTGTCTTCTGCACTCTGAAAATCTGGCCATTCTTGCTCTCAGGACAATGAGTTAAGAAAAGTAGAAGAAACACAATAAGCTTTTGAAAAAACCTGGACAGGAATCTTTTTTCAGCCACTTACTCTGACTGTGACTGGATGTCTCTGGGATATACTCAGAGGTATATACTCTCTGGGATATACTCATATAGGAACTCAGAGAGTTCCTATATTTTAATAAGAAGTAAACTAATAAACAGAAGAGATGGAACCAAGTAATTATTAAACAAGAATTTTTGATTTATACTGGCTGCATTATTTATAACAAAACATTAACTCGTATAATTGCAAAACCTTATGTAAGACCACAGCCAGCAAATTCATTTATTACATTATAAAAGTACTCCAGTATATACCCTTATAGCAAACATAAGATCAAACACAAGAAAATCAACAACAACGTAACAAACATAAGCTGAAAAATGAGAAGACTGTTTTCAAAACAAAAAGAATACATTTCTGTTTAATTATTCAGTAAAATAATTTAAAACTACAAAAGCAATGGAACCACTATTAATGTTTCCATTAACAAGCAGCATGTCTTTGCTCCAATTAGGTTTTTTACTGCTAGAGAGGGGCTGTCACTCTCTGAGGGCTAATCTGTGCTTCAAATGTCTCTTACAAGAAAAGGTTCAGATCAGCCTCAGAGACAAAGCTGAAGGAGAGCTCAGTCTTCTTGAAATGAAGAATGAAATTAATTAGAGCTTGTTTCCTGTCTGCTGCATGTTTCTTGAGGTGGGCAGTGATTCAGATAGTAATTATAATTTAGTCCATCCCAGAAGGAAAATTATAGCAGTTTTGGAGGAATTTTTTTAGATATTGGTTGTAAGCATGCAGAGCAGACTGTCTGTAGTTCAGAAAAAAGGATAAACTGGAGAGCAGAAAGAGAATGATCTTCCAGATTGTGAATGAGCCACAGACCAGAGCCAGGATCCCCTGCTCTCTGTTTCTGATCACAGTTCTGAACTGCAGAAAACAGGTGCTGCCAGGTTTTTATAGCTCTTCTCTCTTTGGTTACACTCAGCAGATACACAAAGGCATTGAAAGGAGCAGGACAGGGTTCCAGCACAAACATGCAGTGAATTTGCTACGCTTCAGTCTCAAGGAAATTTCTTCACTACAGTTCCAAACCATCAGATGTAAAATAATTCATGCTTGAGCTGCTTCAGTCCAAACACTGATGAAAGGCCAAAATCAGTAATTTTTCTAGAATATTGCCCAAGGCAAGGAGCCTGCCCCAAAAAATTACTGTGGTTGATTTTGTTGCCATTGAGTATAATCAGAACCCAAACCAGTTGCAAAGGGGATGGGGATATTTGGTTTACTCTGTTATGCAATGTAAATGAGAAGCATTGCTGAAATTCAAGGAAAGCTCCCAAAAGCACAGCAACAGCCCCATCCCTAATTGTTTCTTTTTTTTTTTTTTTAACTTGTCATTTGCAATCTTATTTTCTGTAGCTAATAATCTGTAATCTTTGCAACTCATCTGCCACCTTGTGGCCCATCTGCAGAGTTTTCTTGGAGCAGAAAAGGAAGAATGAGCTCCTCAGCAAAACCTCTGCATCTGCTCTGCACTTGCCAGTCTTCATATTATTAGACTGATTAGCTTTTCATTCCACAGTGTGAAAAATTAGAAATCTGTAAACTGTCAATATGTGTTGGTCTACTAATTGTATATGTGTATATGTGAGAACAGACAGTTGTATCTAATTGATCATATACATGAAGTTCTGAATATATATATATAATGCATCATGATATATACATTGACAAAAATGAGGCTGGAAAAGACCTTGTGATCTCACCTAGTGAATATTTTTCTGCAAAGCTGGACCAGATCTAACAGATCACTCTTGATAGGTATCTAAGCTTTTCACAAAACCTTCAAACCACAGAGATTGCTCAACCTCCCAAATAAACTATTCAAGTGCTGACTATTGCCAGTAGGCAGCTGCTTTTCTGATTTAAGATAAACCTTTGTTTTTAATCCCATCACTTTCTGCCCAGTGTGAACAGAAAGCATAGTTTACTCCTTCCCTTCACATACACAGAAAACATTAATGAATTGATATCAGTTTCAACTCTTTTTCTGATATTAACTGATTCTGATATGGATAAATGGTGGATATTTACATTAGAACTATCTGGGTTCAAATTATTTCCAAATAACTAAGGAGATTGCATGTCCAATTTAAATCTCATTGAAGAGGCTTGATTTCTGAAGTGTCACTTGCAAAATTAGGTCTCTGTATAGTGAAAATAAAAAAGGAAACTAGAAACTGGGGCACCAGAAATAACTGGTTGTTTTTGAAAATGAAAATGCTGATATTGTGAAGAATAAATCAACATTTGTATCTCATGGTGCTAAAAGTTTTAGTTAAAGAGGGTCCAGGTGTTTAATCTTGCTATCTTGACATCTTCCAAAATTACAGCACACACACACCCCTCCTCACAAAAAAAAAGAAAAATTAAAATAAATTACTTCTAGTTCTTTTATATTTTATTTCAATTTCAAAAACAAGCTGCTACTCCATCTGCTGCAGCAGAACACATTTACAGAGTCGAGCTGCATGGTCTACATGCTAATACCCTTGTGTGAGCTGCACAATCACTGCTCAAAGACAGATTAGATCTGCACATCAAAAGGATCCTACAGAATATGCCAATTTGAGGTGTTCATAAGGAGCAGTCACTTCTACAGCTAGTGCCATGCCTATTAAAGGTACTTATGCACGTTGCTGATATTAAAGATATCCCTCAATCTTATCTGGTTATTTACTGAGAGCTGTTTTTTATATTAAATGTCATCTGACATACAGCTTCCTTGGCTGAAAGGGTGGAAGAAAAATGTCAGCAAAACTCATCAGGGAGATAAAATAATTTCATACCTTTCTCAGTCTTTGCTTTGAAGTGTCCCTCCCATCCCCAGTTCTCTCAAGCACAGAAGTTAACTAAACTCTCTTCCTCCTGTGGTGTTGCCTACTGACTTTTTTATCACCAATACTTCAGTCCACATAGTCTCTTTTTCTCACACCAATACAATCAAGAGATTCTCAGTTAACTACAAATATGACAATATTGACTGTGGTGACAGAGACTTCTCTGTGCCTACCAGGTTTGCAGGTCCTTGCACCAGCTACCTTTAGGCACATTTGAAAATGCCAAGCCCCTCATTCACACCAGCCCAGAATAAATTAATCCTCATGTCATGTCAGTACATGGCAACAGGTGTGAGTCACAACTACAGCCTGCTCCAAATCTATTCTGGCTAAAGCACTGGCCTTATATTTTTGGCCTCAAGATTGATTTAAATGGCAGATGGATAAATTTTGTCCTGAACATCTCAAGTGGTCAGAAACCCTTGGCTGTTATTTATTGACAGGAGAGAGAAAAGTAAAAACTCAGACTACCACAGAGGGCAATGGCTGGTGCTTCCCTTGGAGGGTCACTATAATTTTTGCCTGAGGGCAGTTATGGCATTTGCTGAAGGGTATCCCCCTGCTGACTTACTCACACACAGATCAATATGTTGGCTGGGGGCAGAGAAAGCTGTAGGTTTTGAGAAAATTTAGCCCAACTACAGCTGCTGGAAATGAAAAGGGCTGAAATGATACCTGCTGGCTGAGTGGCAGATGCCTTCCATCTCTCCCAGAGGGAGTCTGAATCCAAAAACAGACTCTCAACAGCAGCACTTTTTGTTGAAGCATTGACCTCAGCCTGTGTCCATGAAGGCACCTGATACCCAGGGTTGAGGCTGTCTCCAACTCCCCCTCATCTGTCCTGCCAGCTTGGGAGCCCCTCACAACTTCTTTACAGCAGCCCTGACAGTTTGTTAGCACTGGTTCTGATGCCTGTGGTGAGAAGATTAAACCCCAGCTGCCTCCCCAGTACCATGCATGTGCTGGGAAAGGGGAAGGGGAATGTGCTTGGTGATGGACTTTAGAGAAGGGGGCTCAGATGTTGCTGGCTCCAGGCAGGGAATGCATTCAGACA
>VYXF01009492.1:1546808-1568602 GCA_013397295.1 Polioptila caerulea
GAATGCATTCAGACAGCCATGCAGGGAATGCATACAGCCATGGAGAGAATGCATTCAGACAGCCATGCAGGGAATGCATACAGCCATGGAGAGAATGCATTCAGACAGTCATGCAGGGAATGCATACAGCCATGCAGGGAAGCTGCAGGCTGCAGTCACCACCACACTTCACCAGCCTGGAACCCCAATTCTGCCATTCCCCCTGCAGTCAGCAGTGCCAGGAAGCCTCTTGGGCAGCAGAGTGGCCTGAAGTGGGACATGAGCACTGCAGATCCCTTCAGACACGCTGTCTCTTGTTCTCTGACCATACAGCATCGACCTCAACACATTCCTCATCAACAATTAACACGTGTTCTCCATGAGCCTCAGGCTAAAAATTTACTGGGAGTGGGCACAAAGTATGACCTGCACTCTGCTGCTTTCCCCTTGAAGTGTTTGTGCTGCAAAATAAAACCCTTTTGATACCTGCTTTAAAAATCACAGCAACAGGTCCAGCTCCTTTTAGGGTAGAAATATAACATCTCATTGCTGCTTGTGGAGTGTGTGAGAGCAAGAGGAGTGATCCCCACAGCTCTGGAATCCATCATTCTGAAAATGGAGAAACTCCACCTGCTTCACCTGCTTGATGGGCTTTTCACTGGGAGCAAACATGAGATGCCTGAGGTTGTTTCTTACACAAAAGCTCTTCCTGCCACCTCTCCTGTGAAGGCTGGTCACCAAAAAATGTAAACAATGTCCATGATATCACAAGGGAGACCTTGGAATTATATGGTATTATGAGGGAGATTGGCTCCTTTGCCATCAACCTACAGCATGAGGGTGTTGCAGAGGTCTCAGAGCAGACTCTGTCCCAGGTACCTTCCAAGCAATTAAAAAACACTCTAATGAAGGACAGAGATGGCCAGAGTAGGGTACAGAGAAGATATCTTCCTTGTGGCCATGCAAGACAGGTTTCAGATGAAGACCTCAAAGGAAGTGACACTGAAGAGAAGAAATAAAAGTGTAAGCAAGCTGACCAGTGATCATATTCTCATCAGGGATGTCCAAGAAGTAAGAGGCAAGGGAAGATTAAATAAGGTGGACAGATAAAAGGATATAAGATGGAAAATATTTACCACAGCCTTTGGAGGAGGAAGAAGGAAAAATAAACTTTACAAGCCAGAAAGCATCCCTGCAGAGCATCTGATGGGATCACAGCTGGGTCCCATGTGCTATGTCTCCCTCAAATCTCTCTCTTACATATGTATTTAAGACCATCTGCATTCACTCTTTGCTATTTCAGAACTAGTCCAAAGAGCTCCCTTGAATAATACATTTTTTTATCTGTACCAATATTTTAAAACAATGCAGTTCCGTATTATTTGTTCCAATCTCTCTGCAGTTTAAATTCTGCCACAGCAGAATGTTTCAGCATGAAATGCATTTGAAATATGAAATTGTTTATGCTGCTTTTTCCCCCCTTTCCAACTGAAAACAACCCAATGTACCAGTTGTAATGGATTTTTAAACACATTTATCATTAAAGAATCTTTCCAAGGAGTAAAAGCCAGTAAGTGGAACACAAATGGACCTTCCTTACAATATTTCCCCATGGTATGGCTGTGCACTAAAAAATATGCCAGAGGCTTACACTCTCTAATAACATTTTCTTTGTGTTTGTGATGAATGAAATTTCCAGCTTAAAATAAAAATTTTAAGAAGGAACAAAATCTTTAATTACTGCAGTTAAGTAGACATTCTTTTCCCAGCACAGATCTCCCCACTGTTACTCATTACGAAGGAAAAACCAGACAAATCTCCTCAGACTATGGAGCACTTCCAGAAAGGATTTCCTTTTCCCATCAAGGAGCTGAAAGACAGCTATATCTCAAATGAATAGTGCCAGAAGTAACTAAGAACATCCCCAAAACCCCAAGATCAGTCTGTTCTAATTTTCATAGAGTCAAACAATGGTAAACTATTTGCCTGCTTACCTGGCAGGATCCAGCTTTGTTCTGCTCTTACTGTGAGAGGCTCTGAAACACTCTGTCACACCTGTATTTATAAATTCTCTGAATGCAAAAATGTTGAAGAAAGACCATATTGGCCATATTGTTATTGAGATATTGTCTTGCCTCTGGGGAAGTTCTTGCAAGCCAGGAATTTATTTGATGACTCAATTTGTCCAGAGAGAGTGAATTGTGAATGGTTTTTTGATTGTCTGGAGTAAAAGTGTGATTTGTGTTTTCTGAATATTTCCCTTCACAATAGATGCATTATGCTAACTTTACCAGGAATTCAGATTAAGAAAATATCTAGATTCTATGCCAGAGATATTTCTTTTAGCAAGAATTTATTTTTAAGGCTTCAAGATTTCCCATTGTTTGGGGATAATAAAAGGTATATCCTTGACTTCCCCATTGGCTGTCTCAAATTAAAAGATTCCTGAATCTGTACTGTCACTAAATAATCAACCCATTAGGAAAAGACAGAAGACTTATGTATATTTTCAGCTCTAAATTACTTATCCAAGGACATTATTATGAAAATATTATTAAGTAGAACATGAGTCTTCATTTCAACTTCAGAACCAGGAACAAACTGCATACCACATCCTAAAAAAATAAAAAATTATAGAGACTATATGAAAATAGCAATATCACACCTATCAGTTAAAAAAGGAGATTTGAGCAGGGTTTTAGTGATGCCTAAGAAGCAGCTGTGGATGCAGAGGATTGCAAAAGTGTACATATCTATTGACCCAGAGATGTAAAAGTGGCCAGGTTTTTTCACAGTGTTGCATCTCTTTTAGTAATGGCTGCTGTAATAGTTTTATGGCCCATAGAAGAAAATTAATATGTCCAGGCTGTAAGCTGTAAACTTGTGTTCCCTGACACTGTGACCTGAAAATATGTGTTTCATCTGCTGAAGCTCTGTACATCTTGCCACTCCCACCACTTCCACTCTTGGCTCCCTGAAGGACACAGCAAAGGCCTAATTTTACCCTCAGAAAGGTACAAGCAGACCTCAAAGGCTTCAGACAGACTTACCTGGCCATAGCTGAACATATTTCAGCAGCCCCCACTACTTTCTCTCTGTTGCAGACACACATCTGCCCCCATAATGAGCATCAGGGCAAGATTCATTGGTGAGGTAGAAAATTAACAAGACTAAAACTTGGGTGAGGAAACTTGTTTAAAAGGAATCACTTTAATTGTTTTCATTAAAATATTATTGTCATATGATTTTTTTCAAAAATCACAAAACGCCTCTGCATTTGTAACCAAACAAAGAAATGGAAATGAACCCATTTATAACAAGGATGCAATCAGAGGAGGCCAGTCTCCTAAAACCTCCTTTTCTATAATCACTGCTGCATGAAATATGTAGTCAAAAGTTCAGTGTTTTTCCCTGAAAACAATTTATGTCTTGCTAGGACAGTTAATTATGCTCACTGCTACTTTTCAAAAAACCTTTAAAGGGAAGAAATCACATATTCCAGAGACCTCAGCCTGACAGTTCTGACTGCACCAGCTGTTGTGTTCATTGACATCTTTGCATCTTTATTTTCTTTTAATACACATTGACTTAATGTGGCAGACAAAGCTTAACTTCTCCCTGAATCTGCTCCAAAACATCTTTGAGAGTAATGGTGCCAAAATAATCCTCTCCATCCTCTGCCTCCTCCCTCCCATGTGCCTTCATGGCAGTGCAGGCAGACACATGTGCATCACTCATGCATGTCTATAAGCAGAATTTCTTATGCTGAGGTGCTGAGAGAGTTTGTCAGCAAAAAAAAATCCTCAGTGATTTGTTTAGATACTCGAGTGACAATAAAAAAACCCACATTTTTATGATATGAAGTTTTTGCATACGTGTGTGCCTGCACAAACTTCATTTGGACTTGATGCTGGCAGAACATGAATGTTTATGAGTCTGCTTTTCATAAAGATTTCTTCCTGAGGCACATTTGAAAACCTCACTAGTGATGTGTGTCACCATTTGCACAGTGAGAATGTGGGATCTGTCCATTGCTGCTCAACCTGCACCTGCTATAAAAGAAAATGGCCGTTTAAAACCTTTAGAGCTCAGGTTTTCTACATGGTGAGTATACAAAAAGAATCCTTGCCTCCACTCTTTTTATTGATATTCTGCTGCCTGACTACAAACCTACTCATTCTTTGTAGGATGCTTGCATAGCTCTGATCTCAGAAACTTGTGATAAAAACTACTGGGTGCTGAATTGGGTGGTGATGCTTCTGCTGCTAAGGGTAGAGTAATGTAAAAGGCAAAACATGTAACAAGTCCCTGCTGCCTCTTTTCTTACATCATATACAAGAGGAATAGAACTGCATCAATATTTTTAAGTCTTTGTTGTAGCCACATAATTAGAGATCTCTGCAATTTTCAGGATTTATACTTTCAACTTGACTCTAGTTAATATTTTGCCATGCAAACATAAACATTATAGGTGATTATTACTGTGAAACATGTTCATGCTATTTTAAGTGCCCTGTGCTTTGCAGTAGAAAGCACTGGGAATGCTTTCTTGGATGATGAGTCCCCTGCACAGCTAAGCTTCCTCCTTAAGTCAACAAAATAAAACAAGACAAAGTGCAGGATAACAGATCAATAGACAGAAAGCCTGAGGGTTTCTGGAGAAGAAGAAAGAGGGAAGAGTGGGGGATTTTAGTAGGAGGAGGAAATAAATAGGAAGAGGCAGAATTACAGATGTGTAATGCAGGGAAAAGCAGTGCAGAGAAATGAAATGTAAGGGGAGTAGAAGTTCAGCATGTAAAAGGTAATGAGAATGAACAAGAATTTTGACAAGAAGAAACTTTCTCTAAAAATAGTTTAAAAATTAATGAACCTGGCCATAGTCCTCACAACTCTACCGGGAAAGGCTCAAGAATGGGGGTGTTTCCATCTCAGGCTCTAAAAGCCAAAACACAGCCCCATGTTGCTACTGTGAAGAAAATTAAACCAGCACACACCATTACCCTGGGCAGCTTCAGTCAAGTGGTTCCTCTGTGTTGCAGCTTCTACCCTGGGTCAGACACATCCTGCTGCTCATGGCTAAATTACATAGAGAGTTGGTAATTGCCAGCCTGTGGATCAAAAATGTCTTCTCCCCACTTACCAGCTTGGGAATGGCAGGAGACACAAATAAGATAAAAATACACATCACAGTCTGTTTCTTGAAGGTTAATTAAACATCCATATGAATTATAGAGTATAGGAATAGCTAACATAAATTTCCTGAGACACCATCCAAGACTTAGCAGGTAGCACAGCAGTTTCTCTCTAAATTTTCATCATACTTTAACAATTTTGAAGGCAAACAAGACCTTGGGTAATCACTGTCTTGCAAAACTCTCTTCTGGTTTTAGGGGTCGAGTCTTATTTATACAAAGAGGCAACACTGGGGAAATGAAGTTCAACAAGGACTTGTGGAAGGAGGCAAGCCCTTTTAAAAGCTCCCTGCTGGAGGGCACACAGCACTCCCAGTGCTGGGTCTAATTTCCATGGCTCCCAAAAGCTCCAGGACCCTGTGGGGCAAAGCTTTGATGGATCCATTTTGCCTGGAAGAGCTTTAAGAGAAAAGTGCAGCATCCAAGTAACCTCAGCAGATCAGTGAAAACAAGAAGAAAAGACTTCTGAGTGCCCTGTGCATTGTTCTTGGGGTTGAAAAGCATTTTAATTTCAAGATTAAGACAAAACAACAGACACTTGATGACAGGATCAGGCACCCATTTGCATCCATCAAGAATCTGTCCCTAAGGTCCAAATTAATTCCAGTTTCCTGAACAGAATCCACAAGTAACAATGGATTTTAAAGACTAATCTTTATAGTGCAAAATTGTAGCACAAGCTGTAATGTCCTGAAGTAAGTTTAAGGGAATATTATCCATATTATCCATATGTTTTTAAATTTTATTATAGTAAATTCTAGTTTTCCACAAATATATTTAAATTCTAGATGTATTCTCCAAAAAACCCTGAAAAATAAACTATACATGAAGACTATAACCAAGGAACAGATGGCCAAGTATGGCTCACCAGGCTGGACTGGGGTTGCTCTAACTACTCTGGGTATCTGGAATTCCACTCTTGGGCTCCTTGAATAGGGTGGGAAGAGGGGCACCTCTGCAGAGCTCTTTAGTCCATCTTAAGACAAACATCAGAAGAATCAGCATGAATTTCCTTTGTAGAATAAATGTGGGTGTCTACATGGGGTATTTCCAACCTGTTAATTCCCATCACACAGTGATTATATAGACAGTGTGATGGGAATTGGTTTCAGTTAATACTAGCTGTTTTGCTGGTGTTCTGACTTTCCACTACAATTACAGGAAAGAGAGGTGGGCCTGGAGAGTAACACACATCCCTTGCTCAGACACTGCTGTTCAAACAGGGTGGAATACCTCTGGATGCTTCTCACTCCTTGCCAGCTTCAGCAGGAAGCAGGATCATTATTTTGAGAGCTTCTGAACACGAATACAGCCCAAACAATATATTTGTGCTTTAATGGTTCGAGCTTTCCTTTGGCCAGAGGGTCTGTGTCTCCAGTATCTTGCTGAGAATACACAGTCCCATGTCAGAGAGGCAGTGAACCACTCAGACTGACCTGGTCCCTGACTGACAAACCCACAAATCAAAGAGTTGAGCTGTTTGCCAGGTCTGGGGAGAAGCAATCCAAGCATTGTCCCATTAAATCTGATTACACCTGAACACATACACAAAGGCATGCAGCTTTCAAGTGCTCATTTCACACAAACCAATCAATATTATCCCACAGTATTTTCTTCCCTCTGAAGAAAAGGTTAAACGTCCATTTAACACAACCCAGACAGAACACTAGAGCCATACAGAAATAGGAACAGATAGCATTTAACTGTGCATTTTAAAGTCATGCCTAAAAATGTGGCCATAGATGTGCACTTGAAAAACAGCGAGGTGAGTCAGACACCCAGCAATTACACTGCACTTAAAATGAGTGAGAAGGTTGCTGCTGGGAGGTCATGAGAGATCATTTTGTCAAGCAGTGTTAAACGAAGCGGTTGCCTTGTGTCTTTCTTCTGTGCTGCTCTGTGGAACACAGGATCCAGTAATTTAAAGGTGATGTGAAGAATAAGGCAGAGAGTTTTCAGAAAAAAAAAATGCTGGCTGTGTCCATTTGCTTCCATTTGCAAAAGCATGGACATGAAAAGATGAAAGATGCCTTTGCATGTCAGTCAGTACATCTCTGCAGGCTCCAGGTCTCTGCTGAAGGGGAAATAGGGACTCTGAGGCTCCTGGGCAGGATCTTTGCACAGCAGTGAGGCTTGATTTCATGCACTGAAGTTTAATTCTGGCATCCACTGACAGGCAGGGTAGCCTGGATGTTGAAGATGTCCCAGTTCCTCTACTGAAGGTGTGATGCCATTATCAAAATCATGTTGCAGCTAGATAACTTTTTATATGGAATGAGATGTTCAGAATGTAAAAGGACTGCGCTGGTGCTTCCATTCTCAAAATTTTCTTCAGCATTTTCATCTGAGCACACCATTTTTTTGGTTTTCCTCTACTCTGAACATACTCAGCATGAGGTATGAGAGCTATAGGCAGGAGATTTCCCTTGTCCCCTGAATGGGATGATCATTTGAAACACAGATTGATCAGATCAATCTCCCCCAACCTTGATGTGAACACCAGCTATGGTTCCTGTGCTGTGTGCTCCGTTTTGCCTGGTTCCCTAAGCCACCAATGGATTTGCTGACCCCGTGTCCAATATTCTGGACCTTCCAGAATTCTTGGTGTTCCCCGAGAGTCTTCTTCTGCACACAGTGCAGATATATTTAACATTCCTTCATCAAACAGCAGCACACAAGAGCTTGGCACTATTTTCCTTGGAATAGCACTTATACATAATGTAGTGATGGCCATTGTCCCAAGAGGCAAGAATCTGAGAAAAAGATGTCCAGCGTGAAAGTTACCCCGTGGCACAGTTTAGCATATTTAAACATCACTAACTTTATGTTGAATATTCACAGAGCTTTAAGAGCCCCCGAGTGCTGAGCTGACCCTCCGGTTTGTCCTTTGTGACTGCAGTGGAAGCACACGATAGCATTTGCCTTTTAATGGGATTTCAAAAGCCTTTACAATCCTTGAATAATTAAAAAAAAAAATGCAATCAACAGAAAATAAAGCTACACTTTCAATTAACGAGGACAATTACTTCTAATTGTAAAGCTCATACATTTTTAAAATGAAGAGATATCATTTTGCCTTAATTGGTAGGTGCAGTGAATAGGCAATTAAAAACGCATTAAATTTGAACCCACAGATAACAAGGAGTAAATTCCTGTCCTGAGCAGATTACAGTTGTGAATGTGCCTCCGTTGTCACTTTAAAGCCAATAAAGGAGCTCTCTGGGCATATTTCATGGTTCCTCCATTATTGCCATTGAAGATAAGATATCAACATTTCCATTACAAACAGTTGGGTTTCAGGGGGAGTTGACTAAATGATCCTGCAGACAGAAGTGTGTCATCACTCAGCCCAGGAGAGCTGAGTGTGGTTTTAAAAACACTGGGTTGCTTTTTGCTCCCATTAGTCATGCAGTGCCTGCCCTCTGCACCCTGGTGTATGAGCTCCAGAAATTAAAGAGTGGTGGGGACTGTGTTGGTTCTGAAGTGCAGATGCTCTCACGGAAATCCCTAACAGAAATATGCCCCTTTACACCTTCCCACACACTGATCTGTGCTGTGTCTGCTGCTGGCAACTGCACTAAGTTGATAGCAAAAAAGAAATTCTCACTCCTTCCCCTGGTCTCACTCCTGAGCATGTCAGCCAGCTTTGCAGAGGAACAGGCTAGCCCTTAACTGAAGCAGATAAGCCCTGGAGAGCCGTGTTCTTTTCTGCTACACAGCATCATCATGGGGCAAATTTACATGTGAATCCATTCGTGCTGCTATTTATCTGCAAACCCAGAATGACATATGCAAAACAACAGTCACAGCTGGATGTACTTTGCAAACTAGGAAAGCTTCTGGATCCCGGTTCCCTTCATCTTGTTCTTTTAAATCTTGTCTCTTTCCAATACTCTCTCAGTCAAGGAAACTGAGGCACTCTGAGGGCACTAATAAGAAAGATAATTTGTGATTCCTAGAGATTACTGGAGGTTGAAAGGATTGTAAGTGTAAAATGACCTCCTAGACCAGAAGTTATGCTGTATATCACCCTCTCAAGCTGGCGGGATAACAGAGGGGTAGAGAGGTGAAACCAAGTCCTTGTTCATCACAAATGCTCAGAACAGCATTCACAACAGATGCTTGAAGAGCCATGCTGTAGTCCCTAAACTTTGCCCATCAGTAAAGCTAATTTGGATTAGAAAATTTGTCTAGTTACTGCTCTGTTCATACAGCCCAGGGAATTTTAATAACACCTAAAGTTGGTAGCAGACATCATTATACATAGAATTTTCAAAGCAAAAACAAACCAGAAATTGCCATTGTCTCTTCTTTTTTTTTTTTTCTTTTATGCTCAGGAAAGCAGAAAGCACATTTTTCATTATTGTGATTTATCATGCACATAAACTTATTCCACCAAGACATCTTTACTTGAGTTGCTTGCATGCCTGGAGCTAAGACAGCGGAGAGCTGACTAAAAGTAACACCGATAAGATGCTTAAAGCTAAGTTTATCAAAGCACCTGGCTGATTTGGGGCTTTTAATGAAATCATCTATGGAAACCCAGTTCATTAGGCTTTAGTCTTTATTGATTTCTTGCCAGGACAATTTATAGAGTTGCAGAATTCACAACTTCCTACAAAGCAGGAGTAGTAGAAGCGTAAAATGCAGCAAGGGGGTCCTTGTGCTCATGGATGAGCAAATCTGGCTCCTGACAGTCCCCCAGAAAGCTCATTTAGTTCTCCAGAGGAAGAGAATTAGGGATGTGGACCCAGGAAGTGCTCACAGGTCAGTCTTGCCTTGGTCACAGTGAGGACTAACCCGGCCAATGGATGTTATTATCTGGGGCTGTGAGAGCTGCCACAACAGACCACAGCAGGGCAAAGAAAGCAGTGGGTTTGTTTCAGGGGCTCTGACCAGTCCAGTGGAAGTACAGCTATAAGTATTGCTGTAACATTTATCTCTACAACTACAGATAATATTGCTTCTAAAGCCCATTTGCCCAGTTCAGTCTTTTAAATGTTTTCTTTCTGCAATATCCAAGGCAAACATCCTGCTAATGGCCTGAACAATTTCTGTACAGATGAGACCTTTGGCTCTAATTTATTTATTTAGCAGAGAGACCTAAACTTTGACTGGTTTTGCTAGATGTCCTTCATGGCACTGTGCTAATGGCTGCCCTCTTTGCACTGTCAGCTCTTTGTTGAAGGACATTGTTCATTTTGCACTTCACAGCACCCCTCCCTAAAGTCCCCTGGTGCCATAAAAAACAGAACCAGCAGGTCCCTCTGGGCCTCAAGCAAAGTTTCATGGTGATGCAGCTAACCTGAAAGAACAGTGTGGTGACGTGAGTTGCCTGCAGTTGCAAATGTTCCCAAAGCTGCCCAGGGAGCAAAGTGTGCCTATGCTGCCCTGGGTATTCCCCTGCCTCTGCATGACTTCAGCATCCACAATGCGGCTGCTCAAAGGAAGATCCTGAGATTTCAGACAACTTCCAGCCACCATCTCTCCAGAAGCACCTGCCAGGAGCTAAATCTCTCCAAGAGAGACCAAGAAACAAAATGGCAATGGAAATCGGTCTCTTGAAGTCAGGTCTGATTCACCTGAGGAGCAGAAAGAAGCCATCACTGGTGATGGGAAGCAGCAGTTCCTGTGTGATACATGGTCAGGGGTAACCTGGCAGTGCAGAAGTTCATCACACCTCTTGGTGCTCCCCTTGGCTACTCCAGGTTCTACAGCCACCAGCCCCAGGGCTGTGGAGCATTGCCAAGCTGTGCAAAGGGAGAAAGGAAAAAAAAATATTAAAAGAAAGTGATATGAATGAACTGTGTAAATGACAAGGCTTGATGTTATTGAGAAGGCTCCCTAGGGCTCCAGTGCATTTGGGTCCTGTATCCACAATATTTCTCATCATTTTGTGAGTAGATAGAAAGATACAGCACAGATGGAGAAAAGAAATTGCAGGGCTTCAGTCTCAGAGCATGTTAGGAGAACTGGTAGGGAATTTTCTGTATAGAGGCTTCTGTCCTCTCAGGAGATGCAAGTTCATCAGAACAGAAGGCATTTTAGTGGGAAAGCTCACTGGACTTGAAACTGGGCTTGATAAATAATATTTCTCTGTGCTGTCAGATAAAGGGCAAAGGATAAGCCTAATTTTGCATTGTATTTGCATCTTAAATTCAAAAGCATTACTATAAATGAGGATTTTAATACTCCAAACTTTATTCATACACCTGAAAAGAGTACTCCAATATAGAGACAATGAAAAAATATCTGCCTGAGAAAAGCTGATTTTTACAATGCTAAAATATTCCATGTACAGCAACCCGAGTAGACCAAGAGACGATTTCATACTTGGGTTGTGAGATGCATAAATATGATGCATTACATCAGGGAGTGTTAATATATATTTATAATTTGAAAGACTTTAGAGACTGTTTCAGTGTGAAAGATGAGATACCAATAAAAAGGGAAATAATCTTGAAGAGAGTTGTGTTGCATCCCTCAGAAACAAGGCAGCAGAAGATAAACTGTGACCACAGGCACATTCTCAGTCGTCTTCCTTTATAAATATGTATCAGCTAAAAACAAGTACATCTAGTACATCTGTCTCAATTTGTGTGTAAAAACCTAATCAATATGAAGGATAACAGAGCATGGGTTGGGTCTGGTGAATGCACAGATGTTGTGATATATGAATATGTAAATGAAAGCCTGGGATGGCAATGAGGGTGTGGACACTGCCATAAACACACAGGCGTGGGCTCTTTACACTGATCTTTGCTCTTAAGAGCAGTGCTGAAGCAGCACTTTGCCACTGCTTTTCCTGACTGGTCACTGCTAATCAATAGCCTTATAAATCAGTGCATTCAGGGCACTGCCAGTCTGACTCCTCATGTAAACACTTGTCAGGTTCAATTAATGGCCATCCAGGTCTGCTGCTCTCCCCTTGCCTTCTCCTGATGCAGCACTGAGCCCAGCTGCATTTAGTGTAAGAGCTGGAGTTGTTCTTCTTTCCCAGTGGTGATGAAGGAAAGAGAAAGGCATCACAGCCTCCTTTATCAGTAGAATTTCAAGGCTTGCTGCATTACTCCTGACTCCACTGGCCTCGCCCCCAGCTCACTGCTGTGTAATCAAAGGGGAAGGTCTGCCTTGGTGGAAAAAACCTCATCTGGAAGAGGAGAATGTGAGTAGAGATGGGAAATATTGTAGTGAACAACAGGCATGGACAGACCAACAAAACAAATACGTCCTTACAGATAACGCACGCATTAAAACACAAGAAATAAAAGGAATAACAAAAAATTGGAGAGAGAGAGAGGTAAAGTTCCCAAGGAAGTCCCTCAAGGAACCATCCCAGAGTTTGTTCAGCTCAGCATATTCATAAATGGTTTAGGGAAAGGAATAAATAACAAAAACCTATTCAGAACAGTCAATTCTGTGCTGATTTCAAAGACTCACAAAAGGAGCTCACAATGCTGAATGACAGGGTGATAAGATTGCAGCTAAATTTCAATACTAATGAATACAAAGTAATGCATTTGGGAAAAAAAACAAACAAACATAACCACACATACAAAATCATAGATTATAGGAATTAGAGAGGGAAGAAAAGGATAGGGGAGGTCTGTATAGGAATAGTGCAGACAAGAAAGACTGAAAATAATTATTCATTATGCCCAAGAAATAGCCAATGTGAAATGCAATGATCAAAAGGAAGGCAGAAAAACCCAAAACCAACAGAAATTATTTTGTATGCACTCCATAATTAAATTGTGTAACTCATTGCCACAGGAAATTGTAGAGACAAAAGCAAAATCTGGTTTATAAAAAATGTTTAATCTCACTGATAGAGAATATGTCATTGCAGATTAATGGTGGCTCAGAAATTCTTTGAACTGCTGTTTGCCAGGAGCTGGTAGGATACACCAGATAAAAATAGCTTCCCATACCACCTGTTAATCCTCATCCAGGGGAATCACTGATTACAAACAGAGAAAGGCTTGGACTCTACCTGCTTTTAATCTAGCCCAGAATTCTTATATTTTTAATAACAACATTCTTACCTACTTTGGGGAAGAAAAAAAAAACAAACTACAAGACCAAACTGCCATACTTTTCTATGAAAACTAAAGATGTGGAAATAATGGGATATAATACTCCAAATTTCCAGCCTATGGAAAAAGGGATTATTTCCCCAACTTTCCTACTCATTGGGATCACATCCATATCTTAATCAGCATCTCTGCTTCCCCATCACCCTGACTTTGCCACAGACTCAATTGTTCCAAGCTGGCAGCTTGCCTGGCAATATAGGGACTGTAGGTCATGAACAAAAAATGTCCTGCTTGTCAGTAGTGATTCACAGCATGGCCTTAACCACATCAGAAACTCAATCCAGCTCCAAAATACAAAAGCTGTTTCATGAATGATAAAGTTAAAAAAGGACTTGTTTCTACCTCCTTCACCAGCTTCTATGGACGCTCTCCAGCACCTCAATGTCATTCTGGTAGTGAGGAAAAGGAACTGACCACAAGATCCAAGATGTGATTTCATCAGTACTGGCAGGGACAGAGTAACTCTGTCACTGAGTGGAAATGGCCACCTGCATCTAAAGCTGTAGAAGGGGAACAGACAGACCAAAAGCTCCATTGTACAACTTTGATTCCAAGACACAAATGTCACAAAAAGTGTCTCATATCACCCTTTGTCCGTAGAGCTTATGAAAATTCAACCTCCAGGGACAGAGTCATTAAAAGACAATCCCAGTGTGTATTAAAGGAAGTCCACTATTTTCCCTAATAAAACAGACAGAAAAAAAAAAAAAAAAGCTTCTGGGACACTTTAATTTATAAGAATATATTATAGAACAAAAAGGCTTTCCTAGAGGTGCCCAAACTTGTAAACATTTTCAATGTTTTCTGTTTCACTGTGAAGAAGGATGCTGCTGTTTACCTCTGCAGCATCGGATGAAACAAGAAGAGACAAACACAACCACAGGATGGAAACAAATTGCAGACCCCATCCAATTACACAGTTCAAATTCTTAAATCATATAAACTGCAAGTCAGGCATTTCAGTTCAGTTTAGTCGAGAACAAGGAGAAGAAAAAGATTCTTTGAGAAAACTCATTTTGTCTGAAGGCAAAACATTGCCAGCCAGCCATGAACTGCAAGTACAAACACCTTTGCTAAAAGCCTCTATTCATTTGCAGTTTATTGGATAGCATGAAACTGCCCAGTCTGGTTACATTCTCTTTTTTTAAAGCTTGGAATGGTGAAATATAAAAAGATTAATCATATGCAATATATATTCATTAGGTAAATTTCAGATGACGAATCAAATAGATTACTTTGCATAAACATTTCTCATTAAATATGAGAGAGCATCATATTTAATAAAAATCACAAGCAAGTGGAGACTGATTGCCCTGCACACAAAAGCAATATAAAATAAACACTTTCATAATCTACAGTTTCACCACTTACCTCCACAAGCTATTCATACATACAATCCATTTATAACAGCAAACAGGGTCTGAGTTTTGCCATTTTACAACTATTATTCCCTCAAGAGAGACACAATATGAAACTTTATGGTAACTTCTCCTTTATTTAATACTGCACATAAATTATTGTCAGGTCACAGGGAGCAAATAAGCAGAGTCCCATTTTCTTTCCATTCCTTCTTGTCTCCTTTTTGGTTTTTTTGTTGATTTTTTTTTATTACTGCTTCTTTTGAGAAATGTATTCCATGAGAACATTTCCTTCCACATTAAAATATAATCACTATTTTGGGGGAAAAAATGGGCTATAGGTCAAGTTTTATTGCTGCCTGTTAAGAGACCAGTCACTGTTATAGAAGGGCATAAAATCAGCTATCCTGCAGAATCACTACAGCACTGAACCAAATGAAAATAAATTATTTGAGAAACCAGTGTGCAGTTTGTTGGAGCAACACAGAGCTTTACCATAAAAGCCTCTTTTTCACACAGGTGAAAGCCTGAGAACAGTCAGTCCCTTGGGGCCCACCATGCAAGGCTGCCCAGAGCTGGCACAGCACTGGAGAAGGGAGAAACCTACCCTTAACTGTCTCACTGTAAACATAAAATCTAATATAGTCAGGGTCCATAGGAGACAGTCTTTCCTCCTGGAGTAATGCAGGGCACAGGGGTCAGCACCCAACACTACCTGGAGCTGTTTAGCCTTTGGAATTTTTATAAATCATTGTACATGACAAACACATTTCAAAGCAAAAATACAAATTTGTGGAGAAAGGGACTCAAAATGTAAAGATCTATTGCCTCTGGCTAAGGAATTTGCTGTGTTCACATATGAGAGGCTGGAAGAATGTGCTGGGAATATCACCCTGCATTTCTTGCCTCTACCATTGCCCACTCTCAGAGAGAGTACTGAGCAAGATGAACCTCTAGTCTGACCTAAAGCTGTTTAACAGTTGATCATTCTCACTCTAATCTAAGCTAGAAATGTGCTTCATATTTTTCATCAAATACAACTAGAAGCTTGAGTATAAATAACCATGTGTCTGGTGCAATGTGCTCTAGGAAGAGCTCCAGAAAATCAGGCAGTGGAGGAGAATGAAGAGGAAAAAGCTGGGTAAAGAAAAGTTGGAAGCCATAGGATGCAGAACACACCTAATTATCATTAATGACAAATGTCATAGAGGCAAATGTAAGGTCACACCACTTACTGAAAACAAGCCCTGATACCACCCTGAGTTTGTCAGTGCTGTGCATCATTTTTACTGACACAGTCTGACAGTTTGCTGAGGAGAAGAAAGTGGTTTTTCCTTCACTGACACAACCAGCTCAACGACAGGGCTTTAAAGAGAGACAGCAAAGACATGTTCTTGTCAGAGACTGCACTTCACAAAGGTCTTCAAGAGACTAGGATTCTTTAGAAACTGCTTTTCCCATGATTGGCCAACGCTGTGTGGTTTTTATCTTATGGAGAAGATTCTTGAATGTGAGAGCCTCAAGGGTTTAGCTCTATTTTTCCAATTGTGTTAATAGAGGACAGCCCAGGGTATCAAATAAATACTGAGTCCAGAGAACAATTAGAGCAAATCTTCATGTGTGTCCTCACCAACCCAGAGAGTGTTACAATTCACAGACACATCATAGAGTACATTCATGGCTAATAAACTCTTCAGAGGTGCTTTAATGATTTACACCAGCTAGCATGTAGTTTCTGAGCTTTGGCCTTTTGCTTTTCAAATGAGCAAGATTTTCCCAGAGGAAAGAAAGCAGGAAATAGAGAGTGGGATTTAGGAAGTGAAGAAAAATAAGGTATATTGGAATCCTTCTGTCAGAAAAAAACTCAGCTCAGCTCTCAGAGCATCCATGAGGATCCACAGGCTGAACTGCACCAATCTGCAGCTTGTGTTCAAAAGGGATTGAGCTCCATGATTGTTAATTTTGCCCACCCACCTTGCTGTGTTGTCTTTTATTGCTCAATCAACAGCCTGCTTCTCTTTTTCCTGTTATTATATCCTCCTTTTTCCTTATTATTAAATCCTCCCCTCCTAAATCCACCCACGAACATACAATATTCTGAAATGGCATCATCTATCTTACCAAAAGGATGAAATCCTACCATTTGAACTAAAGAGAGGAAAAATAACATGGATTCTATCTTTTCAGGCTGAGTTACTGCTTTGATCCATCATGCTGGCTACAGTGGTAAATGATGGCCCAGAACTCCTGGAGCCCACTTGATTAGCTTTTAATTACCCATCACACTGATGCTGTGATAAGAGACATCATAGGTTCTTGATTTCTACACAAATTGCATGAATGGCTGTGATTAACACAAATGCTGCGAGATTAATACAAGTGGTTTTGGAAGAGATTATGATGATATCTTCTCAAATAGAAGCAAGAGCAACCCATGCTTTGTGGGTTAAATTACAATTTTTCTTCCTCCCCCTCAAAATTTTAGTGCTACAGTGCCAGATAATGTATTGCCTTGCATACTCTCACAGCTATTTGCATTTGCAGTAGGCACTTTACAGCTGCTTTTCAGGGGAGAAGTGGCTGCATCACAACAAGGTGCTGGAGAGTCAGCTTCAAAATGTGCAGAGCTGATATGAATATTCTATAATAATGTTGACTTTCTTCTGCCTCAGGAGCCAAGTCCTGCAGGGTAATCTGCAAAAGGTAAATACCACAAATGGACAGACGTACAAAAGTACACAGAAAGAAAGGAAAAAAAAATACAACTCCTCGTCAAACCAAGTGACATTATTAGTTATTAACTTGATCTATTACATCACAGTGTTGGGAATTATTACCTTGACCTATTACATCACAGTGGTAGGAATTATGTAGAGGGAGGCAGAAGCAGGAATAAGAAAAGGAAATACTGCATTGCCCAGCCGTAAATATGCAAACAAAAGCAAGTTGGTGTTATTTTTTTGTTCCTTCCCCAGGTTCCACACTTTTTGACAGTGCTGAGATTAACAAAAAGTGTGGTCAGCCTTTGCACACAAAATAACACTCTCTGGTTTGATTCCCTGGTAGGTCTTGATAAGGCTTCTGCAGAATTTTTGATGCAGAGCATTATCGTGCTGCTGTGGTATTGATTGATCTGCTGTGATATGGGCAAGAGGTGCTCACACAGGCTTGAAATCTCCTGCTTGGGCTTGCAAATAGTTCCCCAAGGCAAGATTTATGCTACTGAGATGGGAAGAAGTAATGCAAAGTTCACAGGGATTTTAGAGATGTAATTCCAGCTCTTAAACTGTTTGTATATTTTAAAACATCTGTGTAAAAAATGCATATATTATTTATATTCATTGTTCACAACTACTGTGTCACTGAAGATTTCTCAGTGATTTGGGGGGAAAAGCTAATCTTCCTGCTTTCCATAAAAAGCTGTCAGGTTTCTCAGGCTATGTACCAACACATTTCAGGATCACTCTTAATTGGTGCCTGAGCAAGAGCTGCAGTAACTCGATTTGATGCTGCTCTTTGCCAGCAGACAGCACAAGAGCACCCTGTGAGCTCAGAGAAGAGATTTGGACTGACTGAAACCACCAGCTCAGGGCAGCTGCTGTACATCAGAGCACAAAACCACATCCAAGAAAGGGGGCACAAGTGAAAATTCAGACAGAAACAGACCATGCAGATTGCAGAAGACAATTTATTTGAAGGCGATTTTTGTCCTACCAGAAGTTGCAGACAGTGATAGCTGTGAGATTTTACTTATACAGCATCAACTTGGCTTAGTCACTGACTGAACAGCACTGCATTTCCATTAATTCAATCACTGAATTGGTTTCCTCTGGACCAAATTTTTATTATTATTATTGCAAATTGATCTATACTCCCAGCTCTCTTATTCTGTCAGAGCTCACACTGTGATAATAGCAACCATGAAAGTGCAAGTGCTGCTCATTACAGAAGAACATAAGTAGGACCTAAATTATTCCCCCATATTAGTCATTTATTAATTTCCATTAGTTACTAATTACCAGTATTTAGCCTCTCTTGGCTCCTGCAAAGATGCAGCATGAAGTTCCTAAATCTCCTAAATAACTTGGCATGTGAAAAGTGCCCTGCTGTAACTCAGCTCTGATTTAGAGCTGGTAGGAAATATTACAGTCTGTGACTTCAGCCTCAGGAAATACCAGGCATCAAATTCCAATGTTTTTATAAAACTCTCCTATAAAAAAAGTTCTCCAATAAACTACATTCTCCCTTCTCATTTTAGGTTTGAACTTTGCTCTGTTCCAAAGTAGTTCTGTGGTAGTACTCACCAGCAGGTACATGTCCTACCCATGACTGGGATAAAAGATGCTCAGGGAAAAGAAAAACGAAGTGCTGTTTTCTAAATTTGTTAGCAATACAGTCACCCTCTCCCTGGACACTAAACAAACCAGAATTACAGTGAATATGGTTAACCTATCTATAAACTAAGTATGTTCTGCCTTTCAGTGGGAAGAATTGATAAGACTGTCCCCTTGGAGAAGCAGCCTGTAAGGGATGTGAGGTAGAGCACAAGTACAAACTCCACAGAATAATCAACTGCATAAGAGATAAGAAGCAACTGATTATGCAGCTCTTCTATGAAAAGGATTTGGGGTTTTTAGAGGATCACAAAGTAAAGAGAAGCCAATGTCAAACTCTCTAAAAAGAGAAAAAAAGAAAAAACTGAGAAAAACATAAAATAACTCTTGAAATACAAACAGAATTTCTTCTTTGCAACACAAAGTTGACCAAATCACTAAGAAAACACTCTTCTGCTTTGAGCATCACAGTTCAAGGAGTGCTTGGATCAGAGACAGTAGAGAAAAACAACAAGAACTCTAGATAATGTGACCTATGGGAAAGGCTTGGGGCTCAGTTCAGTTGGAAAAAGGAGACCAGGAAAACACACATCAGCAACATAAAAGATACACAAAAAAAAAAAAGACAGTAATAAGGTGTTCTTCATGCCTGCTGTAACTAAGAGATATATATTCAAAAGCTAGAATAGATGGTAAGGAGGGTTTGGGGCTGTCGTGATTATAGAGATTTCTAAGAAAATGGTAGCTAAGCTTCACCCTGCACCAGAAAAAGAACATAATTCCTTGTGTCAGCTTCAATAACCACATGCCTGTTTTGTCCAGCACAGCCACCATCCCTCAGGTCCAAAGCAGACAGAGCAAACCACTCCAGTGTTGTGCTAGATAAAGGCTCCTGCCTATTTGTAAAGTTTGGTCTGAAACTGCTAATTAACCTGCACTTGTGAAACGCTTCAAGATGCTCTAAAATATGAAGGTGAGCTTGGACCATGGAGGAAAGCAGATAGAACAAAGAGAAAAGCAAAAGAGAACAAAGCCAAATAGTAGGTTGAGTCCTGCTCCTGTGAGTTGTGCTGGAAATCCAGGGCAGTTTTGGGGGGGGGTCACACAGGTGCAATTAACAGAAACAAATCACCTTTTCTGTTGCACAGCCTTGTTAAGGATGTCATTTACACGATGAGCATCCAGCTGCCCTTGCCCAGTCCAAGTCTTTAGAGGACAAAGGAAGCAGCCTCCCCACGAGGTGTCTCAGTGTCTCATGGATGTCACAGTCTTGCAGCTGCACCATCCAATTGCTGATCATAGGGGGAAGAACGTTGTTGGGTGGTAGTAGGGCAGAGAACTAGGAAAAAAATTATATTTTTAAGTTGAAAATTACATTTTAAAGGTGAATCCTTACTGGGTTAGGATGTTCTAATACATATTGTTTCTGGGCCAGCTGAAGGAGAGGTGGTCCTTTAAGGGCTTTTTTTTGTGTGGAGGGGCAACTCCCAAAATCTGCTATTCATATACCTCAGAGTATTTCAGGTTAGATAATTTGTGAATTCATATTTCTGCATCTTTTTTTATGAGTTTCTCATTGCATTCTTCATATTGACGTTGCTACCACCACAGCATATTTTACAGCTACTTTTACAGCCAGAACTTCTGCTTGATATCCAGTTCCATCTGCCACACTTTCACATAGGTTTGCTCTCCTTAAATCCCTCTTGCCCTGTTAATTCCGTAATGAGAAAGATCATCTTCAGTGACCAGCTATCAAAGAGGGATCTAAGGTCCATAATACAAAAACCATCCAGTTTTTCACCCCTGCAGGGTGCTGGCATTTTGTAGATAACACCAGGAGCAGCCCAACCATGCTACCATCAGCTGAGAGCTGCAGGTTTGTATCTCATGAGCCACTGCAGGCTTTTCTTCTCATGGGGCTCTGCTGTCATTAATTGGGTGACTGAAAACTGGGGCTGCTCTTTGCACACCCTACACCCCTCTCCAGCCACCAGCACACCAGTGATGGTGCCACCAGATGTGTCTGCACGTCACATTCTTACTTCTCATTTACTCTGTGACAAAAGAGCTGTACAGAAAATGTGCCTGCTTCAAGTAAAATGAAGAATACAGGGGATTATTTTACCATATAAACACACCAGCCCTAATTATTACAGAGTTCATGTAATTGGTCAGGAAGAAGGCAAGAGCAGGCTGTAAATCACACCTGAATTGGAAGTGGCTCTGTGCCTCAGAAAGCAGGCAGGACCCCACGTGGCATTGTACACTTACCACCACCCTCATGAAAAAATTCAGGCATCAGCCAAGGATATCCATCCCTGGCACATATTTCCCAAAGCCTCCTCTCAAAGTCAGTGAAAAACTCACTTTTACCTCCCTCCAGCTCAGATGGTCATGGGAATTTAGAGGTTGAATCTGGTTAGGGATTAGAACACAAGCTGTTGTGCAACCATATGTGCATCTAATTTCTGAATATACTGCTTGTACTGAGAAGCAACAAAAGATTGCAGAAGTTGAGCAAAACTTTCCCTCTCATTACTCCTTCTTTAGTCAGGTGACACCTAAGGGGAAAAAAAAGTAATGAGAAAGCTGTTGGTCTTGAAACACAGAAGAAAATTTCCTGTGGGAATTAAAATCTCAGCTATGCTTACAAATTATTATAGTCCATACCATAGCATCATATGGTGGTGAGAAGAAGATTGAATATCATTGTTTTTTATACTGGCATGTCTTAACTTTTTGAGACATGGATTTTGCAAATTGTGTGTACAGCCAAGTAAAGTGGGAGTTCTGCATGGTTTCATATTAAAAAAAAAAAAAAAAAAAAAAAAA
>VYXF01009492.1:1568646-1639457 GCA_013397295.1 Polioptila caerulea
TTAAGATGTTCTGTCCATGTTCCCACAAATAAGACCAACAGAATCGCCGAATCCTGCTTTGGACATAAGAAGGGAAAATACAGCTGGGATATCCTTTCTGAGAATGCTGCAGCTTGTAATCCTCATTACCTTTGCTTCCAAAGGACTTCCAAAGGATCTGCTCTTGAGGGCACATGAAAGCCCCACTGGGGATGGCCCTTACAGGGTTTCAGAGATTTGGGGGATGTGTTTGCACATGAGGATTGAGAGGATCTAAAGAAAATGTGGGAAGAAGGAATCAGACAGAAGAGTGGATCAGAAGGATATCAGTTTTGCAGACAGCTGCTTCTGTGTCCAAAAAGGCTTCTCCTAGTTTGTAAGTGCTCTTTCTTGTCTTAATTTTGTTGGATTTTTTATGTATCTGATAAGCTGCCTACATCCAGGAAGAGATGCTCCATTAATGTGCATGCAGAAATTTGGAATGAATAAATAAGTAAATTGCCACCTATTATCATCCCAAACTGCAATGTCTGTCATGTTTGCCTGCTTAAATATAACATTAAATACATACTGTAAGTTTTTTTTATTTTACACAAAATCTACTTTTGAAATAATATTTTTTTAAAAAAAAATAGAAAGAAAAAAAGGGGAAAATTCTCTTGTTTACTCCTGATTCTTCTTTTGGCTAAGGTTCTAAGCAATTTTTTCCTCCTCAAAGGGTGGCACTTCTGCAGCACATAATAAAGTGTTCATTCTACCCCCGCATAACAAAAACCAAGAACACTGCACAATTCACTCTTCAGAATTGCCACTCTCAGCATTCAGCCTTTGCAAGTTTTCCCTCATTATTAGACACATTAGTGATTGCTGATACACGTGGATGCAATTAAGAGGGAGCAAAGAAAGGATTCACAAACAAGCAGATGAGCTTTGTATTTGGAGAGGGAGTGAAAGCTGAATCACTTATTCATTTTTCTGGTTTAGCTGTGAAAGAAGGGTATAGACTCATCACTATGTAGTGTCTTGCAGAAAAGCTTGTAGCATAGATATAAAGTGGATTAAAGAGGGAGATTTCTTTTATGCTTTGTGCTCTTTCTTTCTTTATAGCATTTATGTCTGCTTTTCAAAAAGTGAGGACCATGTTTTCATTTGGATCTCTACAACAACGTTGTTGACAGAGAGGGCAAAATTCTACAGACCACAGAAGTCATCAGAAGCTACTGATAGAAATAACTTAGCATAATTTTTTTCTATTTTTATCTCAACCCAAGAGACTTTGATGATTTTCAGCCAAATTTTCACTAAAATAATTTAATTTCCTGATAACCTACTTTTAATCTATAAACAGCATCCATGTTCCCTCTTTCAGAGAATTTCCATTTGTGTGTATTTCCGGCAGAACGTTTTAAGTCTCTCACTGGGAATTGCCACATAATGAACAAATGCCAAAGCTGAGCTGAGATCCTGAGTTTACCTCCAAAGCTGCTTCTTCTTGCTTTCCAGGGACATTGACATCATTCTGATTTTACTTGGGACTCCAGAGGAAGCCTCAGATAGAATTAATTGAAGACAAGAGGTTCT
This sequence comes from Polioptila caerulea, assembly GCA_013397295.1. Lineage (NCBI taxonomy): Eukaryota > Metazoa > Chordata > Aves > Passeriformes > Certhiidae > Polioptila > Polioptila caerulea. Next base: position 1,570,207 of record VYXF01009492.1, read on the forward strand.
GCTCTTTGTGCTACTCAGGGGATTCAGGATTGTTATGGAGATCACAGGGCAGTCATGAATACACTCTGAATGTGAACAAACATTGTCCAAATGGCCTACATGAACCAGAACAGCTGCCATATTGCTATTAAACCTCTGCTTTCCCTGCTGAAAATTGAGAGGTCCCCATTTGTTTTGTGGAAGCCTGGACAGAAAGGGGTTTGTAGGAAAGCAGGAAATTACATAAGCCTGAATTCTCCTTTGCTTTCCCTTGCAAGCAGTTTAAGCCCAACTTCACAGGATGCTGCTGGCTATAGGAATGAGTATTTGTAGCACCTCAAATACATGAAGGAGACTGAACCATGGAGATATCCAGTGCACCACAGCTCAGACACTGCAGTAGGAGCACAAGATGACTGGTTTAGTGATAGACGTCAATAATTCAACTGTCTGGAGGATTTTCCCTACACTTTAGGAACAGTGTGTACTCAGGAAGATGAACTGCTCTTTTCAGAAGCAGTAAACAGCCCTTCTTACAATCTTTTTTTTTTTAATAAAGTGTTGACAAAGATTCAAAGCTACTGTTTGAGGGTGCCCTTCATGGCCCCTTTTTGAGATGTGCAATTTGTACATCTGCCCTTAAAATGGAGGTGAATAAACTGAGAGTGGAATCCAGACTAATTTTGGAGCTGTAACTTAATTCTAACTACATGAGCATTCCCATTGAGTTCAAAATGCCTTAGCCCAGTAAGATTCTGTTTTGACTTAGTCATACTAAAATATTGTTCTGTCACATTTTGAGTTAGTGCTGCAAACTGGTGGACAATCATGGGCAATTTCCACAGCACAGGCAAACTGACTCAACTCTTGCAAGGCTTGAAGACATCAGGAGAGAATAGCAAGAAGCATTTCCTTCTCAAATTTCTCAAGATTTCCTTGAAAATGTTCAGATTCAAACACTAGTGGCTTTCATTAACACAAAAGCTTGGTTTCAGACACAGTAGTGTCAAAAGGAGCCCTTTGGTGGCTATCAAGGGACCTTATGTCCCTGCCCTAAATTTTAGGGTCTCCAGTGATCCTATAAGGTCTGAGTAAGTCTTCTAACTCTATCAGATCCGTTGGGATCTAAACCTTTGTCCCGCAGTGCTGCCTGAAAAAAATCCTATGGGACACCAGGACTTTCTATGGAATTATTTACCAGAGGGTTTGGTTTTATTTTCAACAGAAGAAATCTGCAGTATGTCATGGTTTGCTTCCATAGTAGCCAGGAATAGCCATGAATAAGTCATGAAGATGCTTAGGAGTGTTCATATATCTGAATTACAACGTGTTTCCTACACTAATTAAGAAATATTCATCCAAATTACTCAGACTCTGTCACATATTCCATATTGGTCTTGTCAGCATTATGCTTATTTTCTTCCTGAATCCACTCAGTATTGACAGACTAGTTTGCAGGCATTATGCAGGCATTATGTATTGCCCATCCTCCTTACCATCCCCTAAATGAAAAGGGAGTCATCCTCCAGAGAAGTTTTCACTATGGGTTTGCATCTCTCCTCAGATTATTAGATCTTCTTCAATCCCAGTTCATAATATCTAATTACCCTGTAGCCTGTTCTCAATTATTTAAAGCCCAGCCCTTACTTATTGAATTTCATAGTTTAATGTTAATAGATCAGAGGTTAAGTGGCTCAGTATTAGAAAAGGAGTCACTGGCTCAGCAATACAAAAAGAGTCAGGATTATGTATTATTACAGTATTATTAATCGGGCTTTAAAGAGGGAACAGAGAACAGCATATGTCAGCCACAGCAGGGTTTGAAGGAGAAAGTCAATATTTACAGACATGAGTGTCTCCTACCTGAACTGCAGGCAATTCTGAGCAGCTGGGGCTTGATAAAGTCAGCTTCAGACTTCTGTGGATCAGACCAGAGCAAAGGCAGCGATAACAAAAAGGCAATACTTTACCCAATTAAACCTGAATACTCTAAAACAGATGCAGAATTATTAGATGACTGCTCTAACTGACTAGGCAGGAATGGTACAGAGTTACCACCAGACACAAAAGATGCAGGGTTAACTCCCCATTTCTTGTTTGTTTTCTCCCCCATTTTGAATGTGTTAAGGATATGGTGGTGGTAATGCTGTAGGCTTTTAAGGATCCAAAGAAATATGGGGAAAGATGAGTTTATTTTTGTTAGACTAGCTGATGCAGTTAGAAAAAGCACAAAAAGCTTTTGATCATCTGTTAGGTACCTGTGGGGTAAATGGGCTGCTTGCCATGGTAGGAGAGGAGAAGAAAAAATAAACAGCCAGCAGCTTTGATCTTCCAGATAATGGTAAAGTAAAATGCCAGTCCCACTACCTCTGGTGCTTTGTGAAGTGTTCAGACCCAGTTTTTTTCTTTTCTTTGGTTTTTTTTTTCTTTTTCTTTCAACCTATACATTCAGGTGATCGAGAAACAGCAACCATGGGCTAATTGAGCCTTGATAACCTTCCACAGGCACTGCTGCCCACAGCAAGTACAGTGTGATACAATTTATTTTAATCTCAGTGGAAGAAGCTTAAGGCTCATTATCTCACATTTACCAGGTCTTAGACTGCTCCCAGTACAGTCATTTCTGCTATTCTTCTCTTGTCTTTTCAGATAAACAGAGCAATATTTTATGTCACAGTTATGGACTAACAGTTAAGCCAGTTTCCAACAGCCTTTTCCCTGATTTTTAGGAAGACATTTTGACAGTTTGTATTAACTTTACACAAGAAATCCCTTTTTAGAATGACTATAAACCACATCACCCTTCTCCCAAGACAAATCGCAGAAGCAATTTCTCCCACTTAAACAAATAACAGTATTACTATCACTGAAATCAGGATTTTAGTTCATGGTCCTCTTTTCCTTCTAAGCATGAACTCAGTAACAGGAGACTTAACAAAAATTGTTCTAAAGATTTGCACAAAGCTTTTCTGAAGACCAGGATTCAAAAAGTCCAGCCTCTTCTATGACTCAAATTACTGGGCTAGTTATTCTAAAAGCCGTAACATTCCTAACCCTGCTGTTCTCAGCACTTATTTTCCAGAGCAGGAGTTTATATCTTTATAATAAATTAAATCATTCCCTATTGAGGAGGATCTCTCTTTTCACAGAATTCTGTAGCTTTTAGGCTTTTAAACCCGACATGCTTCTTCTAAGCCAAACAATTCCAATAACCCTTATTTGTGCCAGTGAAATTCCTTGCAGTATCTTTTAACACCCACACTGAACAGAACACTTTGCCACTCCAACCATAGCGTTTTACCTGGAGTTTGCTTCTGAAGGTGTGAAAGCCTTTAGGGCAAAGGTGAAACAAACAAAAGCATAGTATTGAATGCATGGAAGAGCACTGAATCAAACTGAATCATTCTAAGAATCTGGAGTTCAGTGACACTGAGACTCAATTGTCTGCTACAAGGTGAACCTAAGCCTCCTAAAGTATCAGGCATTCCAGCTTTCAAACCAGGAAGAAGTTATCAGGCTGTGTGAAGGCTGACAGCACAAGAAAACAGTTGTTGTGCAGCAGACTGAAGGATTGAAAGCCCTTTGTCCAGCTCTGAGGGCTGAGAACTCTCTGCATCACACCAAGATCAGTAGTTGGTAGCAGCCAAGAGCAGAGGGGCAGCAGAACTCTCTCATGGAGACAACACTTGCCATGAGGATATTCCTGCCCCATGGACTCTCCAGGTGTCTCCTTCACAGCCCCTCAGCAGAGGCAGAACAGTTATGCCTTACTTGGAAAATCCACCAAAAACCCAGGGAAAACTGCTCAGCTCATTGTGCATTTCGGCAGGACACACTCAAAGCCTGCAGCCCTCCTGACTCCTCAGCACGAGGAGGAATGGGGAGGCTCACCTGACAGATACCAACCCTTGTGCAGGGTGATTCTGAGTTGTTCTTGGCCCCAGAAAAGTCCAGGCTAATGGCAAATCACCTTTTGGGACAGCTGTTTGAAAGAACATTAGCAGAGAAAATCCAAACTATCTTATTTTAGGGGTTTTTTTTGACTTGGTGCCTCCAAGTTGGGCACCATGGAGAATTGGCCTTTGTCTATGCAGGGCCATGCCCTAGAGCTCCCCAGTGATCTTCCTAGTCCTCCAAATCCTGTGCTGATGATGTCTGGTCCCAGGGACACACCATGGCCCTACAGGCTTCTGTAATGGCACGTGTGCCCCGAGCCTCTGCCCCTGTGTCCCCAAATCCTCGGTGCACCAGCCCCTTGCAATATTGTAAATTAGATGAATTGAGATGCACTTTTCATATTATTGATTATTGCAGAAAAGGTAAGAATTTGCACAAAACCATGAGCCCCTCTCTGATTGTTTAGGTGCCTTTTGTCTTATCTGACACAGAGTTACAATTATAGCTCCATATGTCCAGAGGAAGCCTGTAACATTTCTCCTCCTCTAGAGGGAATGTGGTTTTTCTCAGATGAATGACATCAGTAATGCCAAACTCCTTCCCTTGCTGGGAAAATATTAGGACAGTTTTATGTAACCACTGACTAAAGTCAACAAGATTTCTACAATAATTATCCTCTTTCAACTCCTATTTCTAAAAACTCCACCAGCAGCAAAACCTTATCAGTTTCTATACAATCCCTGCTGGAATTTCCTTTACATCAGCAACATGTACCTCGTAATTTTTAGTGATCTCATCAAGTAAAACATTTAAGTGACCAGGACCCCAAATTAACAGGATTTAGTTAGGGAAGCCAAAAACTAAAAGACCATCCTATTTCATTTGTCTAAACTCAATTTACTTTTATGAGATTCCCTTTTTTAAGCTGTCATTTTTAACCACTCATTTTAGTTGTAAATTTTTTTGAGTTAGCAAATTGTTCAGACTGTGAAACTGCCGTTCTTTTGCTGACATAAGTGCTGAGAGTACTGCTGGAGAAGTGCTTGTGGTAGTATCCTCTAATGAGATGATTCAGTCATCATGAGTCTGGAAAGACTTGGAGATGTTTCTTCCAGCGCTGAAAAACCGGAGGCATTTCAGTCCACAAGAGGCATTTGAGGGTTTATCAGACAGTTCCTTGTCCTTGCACACCACATCACATCAGCCCCCTGGGACAGCTGTGCTTCCAAATCAGTGTGCCCTGATCACACTGCTCCACCTATGCTGTGTCACAATCCATTTCAGCTGCTGTAGCTCAAGCACAGGAATACACTGAAGAAGGCACAGATACAAGTGCCCTACTGTTATTACTCACAGATTTCTTCATCAGCAAACGGTAGTTGAAAGTCCCAGATGGATTAAAAACATTTATTTGTGTTCCAAGACCAAAAGAATATCGAGAGAAAGCGCAGAAATGCAAATAGTTTTTATGTTGGAATGCGCAATGTGAATTCTGATATCTGTCTAAAGACTTTAGAGAATGTGAGCAGGTGACTCTGGTGGCCATTCAGTCTTCCCCAAAGAGGGAAGAGGTATTGCTAACAAGAGCTGGAAAGTGGGAAGATTAAAATGAGAGATCACAGGGGAAATCGAGAGATTCCTCCCAAAAACACATTTTACTGCAGCACTGCAGGGAAAGACAATCTATATTTGCAAAGTGTGTGTCAGCCTCTGAACTGCCTTATAAAAACATCCTCTGATAACAGAGGTGGGACAGCAGGGGAAAGCTACTGTACTAAGGTATTTCTTCTTAGTGCTACAAAGCAACAAGATATTTATGCATTTTTCCTTCTTTAATGTTTACTTAGCATTTCCTAGAAAGAAATCAAACTCACTGTTTGGAGAAAGACACATAAAGGACAACAGTCTTTTCAGTAGCAGCCTTTCCAGTAGCAGCTTTTGAACCAGGAGGTCTATGTTCATTTCCCAGCCTTTTTGGGACTGGCCATGGCTATGAAATGGGGAGAAGCAGGAAAGAGCCCTCACCCACAGAGGCAGACTGGAAAGCAAAGTGATGTTGTGTCTCCCTGCACATGGTGGCTGCCCTTGATGCTAGTGGCATGGGAAGGGAGCACTGACTCCTGAGTTACACGTTAGAGCTGCTGCTGATTGCTCTAAATTATCTCTTGTTTGAAGTTGCTTCTCTTCCAGCTCATGCTGAGCTCCTTGTTTGGAGTTGCCCTGTCCTCATGGCCAACATCAGTGAACACAAGTTTCCAGGGAAGAAAACAGAGTGTGAAGGTTGGGTGGGATGTGGCTCCCCTCCTTCCTCAGCACCAGGCTCTTCACTTCAGGCCCTGAACACGTCAGAGTAGTGATGGCTCCTGAAGGATGGGGCCTCATGTTCTGAAGTGAATGGAGCTAGGTGTATTACAGAAGAGATGGAAAAGTCATCAGGCCTGATTTATGTCTGCCTCTGGAGCACTACCTGTGACAGCAGAAGATTTAGGAGGAGGTGGCATTGTTTAGGTCTCCTCAACACACACAGATAAGAGACACTGGAAAAGTACCACAACTCCTCCATGATCAGGAAAAACAGCAGTGCAGGAAAGCATAAGAGAATGCAAATTGACTCTGCCCCAGGGAAGGCATCATGCCAAAGGAAAGAGCAGGATCATTTCCTACAAAACACGTAGGTCCAGAAGATGGTGAGTGTGTTGTAGTGGCTCAGGGCAGGGGTAGATAGAAAGACCAGCCTGCTCTATTTTCTATGGACTATCCAACATCAATCTGGTGGTTCTTTCTGACCATCTTCTACCCCAAGGGAATTAATATTCCAGCTCCATGGCCCTGCTCTCTTTTGGTCGTTCCCTCCCAAAAGACCTCACCCCAAGGGAAGGGTTTGCTCTCCCTTTCTCACACACACACAGAGCCTCTCCAACGAGTCAGAGAAATTCAGCCCACTCATAACCTTCTGCAAGGCAAAACTTCATGTACTCTGAATCACCCAGGGCTCCTGGTCCTTGTTGGGTGGAGCCACACAGGAAAAAGACACACAGCACCTCAGTGAGAAGGGGGAAAGGAGGGATATGGGGAGAGAAAAGGGAAATATGGGAGGGTAATGTCTTCTCTATTAGGGGAATATCATACAGAATGCAGACCAGGAAATATCACTGTCCTAGAAGCTCTTTCTTTGATTGAATTTAGTTCATTCATCCTCCCTTCCACATATTACTAATTTTGATTAAATCCCACAGGGCCAGGATTTTCATCTCTCATCTTGCTAAGCACTGCTATAACATCACATATGGAGACAGGAATGCAGTCAATTAGCCTAACAAGAGGAACCTGAACTCTGGGTTAGACAACAGAACCAGCAAACGTCCCTTAAAATAAGAACTGAGAAAGGAAGCAACTCCTGCATGAATAGAAGCAGTGCAAACAGCTAGGTTTCCATCAAGAGGCAAAGCAGTCTGTCAAAGAAATAAGAAAATATCACTTTTGTTTTGGCAAAAGTAGGTAGAAATCCTGTTTCATAAAAAAACTTAAAAGAATGCTAAAGAATAGGCATGAATGCACAAAACTGAATATAGCACTGCATTCACCAGTGAGGGAATTAATAGTTNGTAGGTAGAAATCCTGTTTCATAAAAAACTTAAAAGAATGCTAAAGAATAGGAATGAATGCAAAAAACTGAATATAGCACTGCATTCACCAGTGAGGGAATTAATAGTTGTTTCCACATATGTTATAAAATATGGGGAAATAACATAGTCCCTAAATGAGTATCTAGATACTAAAACATCATTAACAAAGATGAGTTTTGGTAACAACTTGACAGAAATATCCTCTGGGTTTCAAAACCTTTTTCCATCTGGGTCAAGTTAAACAATGTTTTTTTCATTCTCCAAATTAAAATGGATTAAACAAAACAAAAATCTTAACACACAGGCCAAGAGATGATACTAATTCCTTTTCTAGGAGAAAAATTTAGGTGCATAGGAAAATTATTGTGGAAGTTGGAGATGAGTCTCTTTGAGGGAAGCAATACAAACGTTCATAAAAATGCAAGGAGGCTCGAGCAGAGAAATTTTGCAAGAATAATTTCAGTTATGTGGGAACAATTTTTCAAAAACAAAGCATAAAAAAAGTACAACAAAAAAAACTAAACTTTAAAGTATGAAGTGTATAATTTGTAATAGCACAAAGAACAGGAAACTGATATCACAGGGAAAGGGGCAGTGTTCCTCAAAGAAGAACAGGATGAAAGTCAGCACAGGTCTGGAGCATTATGTCCTATTAATAAGATTTATTTGAGCATGAGTGACTGACAAATGCAGGTGAAGGAGGATTGAATTATTACATGAACCTCAATGGAATTATTATTCAGCTGCAGAAGACTGCCAAAAAGTTGTCAGGTTCAACTCAGTTATGATAGCCATGGACTCAAAAAATGAGTGCAACACAAAACTTTGCCAGCCAGCAAAATAGAAGTTATATCCTGATACTTAATTTTTTTAAAAAATAATCAATTACCTAAAATTCAAACCCCACCATTTTTTTTTGCAGAAAAAGAAAATAAGTTTATAATTTACATCTCAACATTTTATTGAACAAACCAGGTCAATTGATTATGTTAAGAAAAGGAAAAATAAAAGACTGCAATAAAAATATTGCAACAGTAGTCCAGAAATATTTTGGAAAAACCTCAGAAAATCTGTGCATAGAGAATATAACCAGAACATGCCTCTTAGCTCTAGAAAAATCCCTCTTTGATCAAGAAAAAGTTGAATTTTTACAAAAAAAGAAAGTATTATTGTGTGCTGATGAAAGAATCACGATTTTTGCAGATGCCTAGAACTGAATTCCTGACAAGGAGACCCTCTCCTGTGATTTCAGGAAACCTTGCTGAGGAAGCTCTTAACACCCTTCACTTAGTCCCCGGTGGAAGACAGAAAATATTTGGCTTCAACTCAGTCTGAGGGAAAAAGAAGTCTCTCTTAGCCTTTTACTTTTATCAAAGCTGGTAAATTTAAAATGTGAAATGGTCTTTTTACTTTTTAAGCAACTGACCACAGTTGAAGATTGTTATTTCCCTACAATTTCCCTACATCTGCCATATACTACATTTACCCATAAATAACTACAGAATCCACTAACAACTCAAAATTCTGAGAAATGTTGTAAGAGATTTTTTGTTTAAAAAAAAAGAAATAGAGATAGTTGACACAGTGTAAATATTAAAGGTAGATTTCTTGTAAGTGTATAATATGTACTTAATTCTGCTTGCAGTTTAGTCAATGATTTTGGAAGTCCCTCCCAAAACCAGGAAAAAGATTTATGGCATTTGGGAACCAATCCAATTTCCACTGCACTCCTTATTATTTCAAGGAAAAGCAAATGGTTTCTCGGGGGAGATGTAAAAAAGCACAATTTAAATTGTATGGACCAGCTCATGCAGGGAATTGACGACAGATATCTGCCTGGCCAGCTGCTCTGCTGAGAAACTCCAGAGTAAATTCACTTTATTATCAGTCAACTGAAATTTCTCTAAATGCCCACCAGTTTAGTAGGGAACAGAAGAGAGCCCAATGCCAGAGCTGTAATTTTCTAGGAGAAAAAAACAAAACTAAACTAAATTGAACAAAACAAAAATAACAAAAACCAATTACAAGACCCAAACCCGTGAGGCAGAGCTTTACGCTTCAACTCTTTGTACATGCAAGCAGAAACTTGCCAAAAACCAAAATTTTGAGCCAATGTTGGCAATAAATGGCCACTGAAATTTTGATGACAGAGCTGTGGAGTGGGGAAAATGGAAGCAGGACCCAATGTCTCTACAAGATCTCTCCATGGAACCATCAAAACCGAGAGCTGCTGTACTTCCCCCTCCCTGCACAGCTGGCACAGTTACAGGGAAACACCAAGTACAGCCCAGGCAAAACAGCAAAACAGGAAAAACAGAGCAGGGTGGTCCCAGCACAGCACAGAGGCACTGAGAGAACCCCTTGGAGGACAGGGCTGGATGGAGCCTTTCCAGGGATGAGAAGTTCCTCTGTTTCTCATGACCTGCAGCATGGGTGAAAACATTGTGCCCTCCCCATATGCCCTTGCTCATCAGCACTGCTAAAATGACATTTTAAACTAAAAAAACCCAGAAAGGCCTCCAGCTGCTGAGAGGACCTGAGACAAGCTCCTTGTGCAAAGCATTGCTCTGGAGAGATAACCATTCAAAGCTGACATGCTGCAGGAACCGTGACCCCCGAGCTCTCCTGCAGGAGCTGTGCAGGAATTCCCACCCCTCACCTGCCCCAATTTTTCTCCAATTCTAAATGGGGTGCTTGCCCTCCAGAGACTCTCACAACCAAAAGCTGTGGAGCCAGGGCACCGTGTTCCACTGAGGTTGTTCAGCTGACACCAAGAACAGGGGCACAAGACTTTAGAGCACCTTGCAAGTGCAATGTTGCTGCTTCATGTGCTTTGGTCTGGCTGTTCTGTGTTTCCAGGTGAGTGATGGCATGCACAGCAGGAAAGGAGGAGATACAGCCTCTGAAAACACTGGGACCAGCAGCACAACATGAGCCAGTGGGAAATCTCTCCTCCTGAACCACTGCTGCTGCTTGTAACACAGCTCACACCCCTCAGACCTGGTCTTGACTCTCCATCAGTTCTTATGTGACCCTTGGTGCCATTTTGCAGTCTAAGAAAGGGTGTAGAGATATCAGAAGGTGAAATCCTCCACAAAGGCTTTTTTTCACCTGGGAAGGGGAAATAGTAGCGGTAAAGCAAATTGGCAGGGGTCCTTAAAGCCATTCTCCCTGTGTCTCAGCAATGGCTAGATAGTTATGAGGAAACAATCTCCTGTGTAGATTGCTTAACCAACCCAAGGCTGGAATAAAGCTATTAAAGGACTGCAGGAATCACAGAGGGGCCAGTGGGTAAAACTATGTGGGTTATATCTGATGTTCCCTTTGTAACTTAATCTCATGTCTTCCCCGGGGAATGAACAGCCAGGTTCATACTGGCTGTTATTGTTCAAGAAAATTAAGTACAGGACAAATTTTGCTCTGCTCTTTATATTTGCAGTCACTGCCCTTTTAAGTTAGAGAAAGGAGTACTTGAAAGGATGCACTCTTAAGTGCTTTTCCTGTAGTCCAACTTTGTTTTCCTTTTCTCTTCATAGTTTGCAGCAGCCCCTTAGGAGCTTAAAAACAAACATTGCTTCATTCTCCTTCCAAATGTGTCTTCTTCTATTTGTCAAACACTAATTCCCTGCACCCCTTGTGTTACTAATTAAGCTTAAAATTAACATGCGAGTAAACAACTAGAACCTCGTTTGTGCATCTGCATCATCAGAGATGACAGGAGAAGAAATGTTATGTCAAGTCCCTATCCTCACAGCACGTCTCCTGGAGTACAGTGATAGCAAAACCAGTGAAGTTTCAAGCCTTGCTATTCCACAGGGCTGCCATAAACAACAACAGATCTTCAAGGGAACCTTCGCTGATTCCCAGATGAAGGAAAAGAAGAAAGACTTTGGCTTGGAAAAGTCCACAAAAAGTTATGAAAAATTCCTCCAGCATTTGTTTCTTCCGAAAATCCCCACCCCTCTGACTGACATATAAAGAGAAAAATGTGTACTAAAAGGCAATGGGCACAGCAATTGACAGGCAATCATCCAGGGAAGGTCGAGCTTGAAGCATTATAGAAAAAGGAGGAGGTTTTAATGGTGGCAGAAAAACAGGCTGTCACACCCTTTCATGCAGCAGTCATAGAAGGAAGTGAGACTATTTCATGACCCTACATTAGGTTCAAGGGTATAAATTCTCTCCTCCTCTATACATCATTTTTCTACAGTTGACAAGTGAGAGCTGAGTGCTTCTTAGAATAACAAAGTTTGTTTCCACTTTACAGAGGTTTAAAAAACTGGGCAAAGCCCCAAACAGGAAAATCAAGACAAATGTCATATTATTTTAATTACCTGATAATTTCCTTTAAATTACAGAAATACATATAAAACTACAAGTCTTAGTCTGGCTGACCTGTATTGGGCAGAGTGAAACCCTACTGGCAGAAAATCCACCAAGTCCTTAAAAAATACATCTGTTTGAAGAGCAGAGAAAATTCCTTTTACTCATTGAAGGAAGGGTTTGTTTCACCCCAATGGAACTCTCTGGAAGTCACAAGAACAAGGCAGATGTTTAAATTTCCTCTACTTAAACTGGAGGACACGTGCAGTCATGCACCTCCAACATGACATTTATTTGTAGGTGGGGGAGGCTCTCAGGGCTTGTGACACTGCTGGTGCCTGAAATACAAAGCACTCAGCTGTAATCCTGACCTTGAGGTCTCCTTTCTGCCTTTGATAATTACTCCTCTCACCCAGCCTAAGAGGAGCAGTGGCTGTGATCACATGCATGAAGGAAGCACCAATACAACTGAAATGCTGATGGCTCTGGACAACTTGCAAGAAGGTATTTTCTACCACTGAGCATAAAAAAAATACAGATAGGTTCTTATGGTCTCAGCCTCACCATGGGAGAGCCCAGGAGCTGTTTCAACCCTCAGATGCCATTGTCCCCCACACAGCCTACACACACAAAGAGAAAACAAACCACCTTTGCTTTTATTGGGAAGACACATAGAGACACTACCCACCAAGGATAAGGTGAGGGAGTTAAGATCATGAGTGATATAATCTCTCTGATTAGAAGTCTACTTCAATCCTCAGATATTTGAGACCAATTTTATTGAGATTTCTGTTCCTTCTTTCCTCATCTGTGATTTCTCTGGGACTCATCCACAGGGCAGATCACTGGGGCAGTGACTGATGGTAGCAGCATTTCTGCAATAAATAGTCTTTTTATCAGCAAAGTGAGAGAGGTGTGACCTGTGGTATACTTTCAATGAAGTTATGGCAGTTAGCTGGAGAAGCAGTATGGAAAGGAACAATATTTTAAATGTAAATGATTTTCCTGTTTTAACTCTTCATTGTTTGCCTTAGGTTTTGACATTCATGGGTTGGTGTCTCCCAAAACAAATTTCATGTCAGATTCTTGTCCCATTCCCTATCAGTGACATCCCCTGAGACCAATTATAACACCAGCTTATAATTACCTCCTGTGTCACCAGCACACAGATTTTCTTGCCTTTATTGAAGATACTCCTGCATCAAGCTGAATAGTGTTTGTCTTAAGCATATCCCTTCAGTAATTCATGTTGGTTTTTTAACTAAATACAGCTAGGAGAGCTTTTCTCTATATATCAATCCACCAAGTCACTTCAAGTTCATATTCTCAGGTGATTTATGCCTTCTTTTTGACATGGAGCCATTTCCTTGAGCTCAGAAGGTGGCTTAATGCCTGTCTGACTGCCTAAGTGGCAATTTAATCTTTAATTAGAAAGTACTATTTCCACTTCTCCACATGCCTTGGAAATGAGCTCTCTGTGATATTTCCTCTGTAAAGAACTGATCAGATGGAAACTTTGCCACAGGTTCTGCCATTTCCTGCAGCTCACACCAGAGGCTGGGAGTGGAAAACACAGATGTTAGTAGAGTTGGATGCCTGAAAACATAAATTCAGCTTTCATTCTACCAGATCCAGGGTGACAAGGACAGGGAAGCACTGTTGTCAGCTAGACAAAGCTGAGATTTGAACCTATTTCTGCCAAAGTACAAGCTGACAAGCTCCACTCAGCCTCCAGAGGTAATAAATACACATGTATTTTGCTGTGGCCTCATTTCTGTGATGAGTGCAGAACTTAAATATACAAGTGCCTCAAAACCCACCATTTTCCTTCCTCTCCTTGAAAACTGAATGCCACTGACGTATTTACAGTTTCTACACCAAGAATTACATTTCCTAAGGGTTGCAGTCACCCTGAGAAGAGGATGAACCCAACAGCAAGTGCAAATCCCCTGTCATCATTTCAATATGCACCTCAGTGTCAGACAGCCCTTGTGTGACAGTATTCAGTCTGCACTTCCACAGTCCACAGCAGGGTTGAGGGCAGCTGGGTTTGACAGCAGAGAGGCTGAGGAGCAGCCCAGGGGAAGGTGTGGTGGGAAGGAGTGATAGCAGCTTCTGACAGATGGACAGCATTTCCAGGAAGGGGATGGTATGAGAACAACACCCCATGGAAAAGACTGAAAAGGGAAAATGGCTCTAAATTGGTTTCTAGGGGAAGGCTCAACCTTGTCACCTACTGAAAGCAACAGAAAGTCAAAGCTGCCAACCCTGAGAACCAAGGTTCACAAGGTCAACTGCAGGCACAAGGCTGCTTGTGAGGAGCTCAGTGGGCATGGCTGAAATGACTTAGCTCAGGGACCCTGGTGTGGGTTATTTTGGTTCATAGAGAGTGCCTGTGTCAGCCTTGTGTCCCACAGACAAAAGGGATTCTGAGAGCAGAATGAGATGTTTAAGGCAGAAGGAAGCAGGACATGGACAGGCTGGAGTCTGGAGGTGGCCATGAAGATGATCAGAGGAATGGAGCTCTTCTGCTGTGAGGAAAAGCTGAGAGAGCTGGGCTTGGTCAACCTGGGGAAGAAAAGGCACTGGGGAGACCTCAGAGCACCTAAAGGGGCTACATGAAAAACAGAAAAGTTTTAGCAGGGCCTGTTGTGATGGGGTAATGGTTCTAAATTAAAAGAGGATTAATTCAGGCTAGAAATCTAAAAAGATTTTTTACAGGGAGGGTGGTGAAACACTGGTACAGGTTGCCCAGAGAGTTGCTGGATATTCCATCCCTGGAAACGTTCAAGGTTAGGTTGGAAGGGGTTCTTCAACTATTTGAAGGCAACTCTGCTCATTGCAGGGAGGTTGGGCTAGATGAGTTTTAAAAGTCCCTTCCAACCCCATATGTTCTATGATTCTGTGAATTTCAGACTATAAATATGGAGCACATTTAGGATGGGGAATACAAAATACTCATAAAATTCTGGACTCTCTGTCTCAAGGGAGAGCTGAACAATGACTAATGTGCTGAAGGCAGTGGGGAAAAAAGAAAATCAGCCCAAAGCATGAATATGGCACTGGAATTTCTAAGCAAGGACATGTTCTGACCATCTAGTTAAGGGTTCAGCAGGCAGAGCACTGAGGTGCTGTCCCATTATCTCATCCAGTGGAAATACAAGACTGGAGAAGTCACACAGACCCTCACGTGTGAGCACCATGAGTCCCTCTCCCATCAGCTCTTGTTCAGCTGATCAAGCAGAGACCTAAGCAGCATTCTCTGAAAATGAGATGCAACAACACACACAATCCTCCAGATTTACTGGAAAAGGAATCATGCTGCTCCTCTAACAATCTCCAGAAGGGAATTGCCATTCTGTTACATTTGTTTACTCAATTAATCATTCAGCCTTACAAGTATGCAAACCAAAGGAGTATTGATCTGAGGATCCATTGTGGTGTGCTGACACGGAATGCTGTTACTGGGGCTCCCCATGGAGCTCTCCAGGCAGACCCAGCCCCTCCACCTGCTCAAGGCAGCTCTCCCTGCCCTGCCTCAGCAAACCACCTGCTGTGGCAAATTCAGTCAGAGCTGGATACCCATCTCTAATATATGGATGGAAATGCTTTTTTGCCTGTTTATGAAAAAATATGAAATTGAAATAGTGTTATTTAAAAAAAAAAAAAAAAAATTCAATTTTAACCAAATTACTCTGAAAATTTGTGTTGAGGTATCTGTGTCCCCTGTCCTATGTGGGTATATGGTCACTGTAAAATGAAATGAGACAGAGCTGGAACACAAGCTGTCCATTCACCTAACATTTATTTGCCATTTTATTTATCTCAACATCACAATGAAGGAAGAAGCTCACTCAGAAGGATGAAAAAAAGGAAAATAAATGGACGGAAAGGAAGGAAAAACTGTTTTATATGATACCTAAGTCACTTCACAGTTAATATAAGCACAAAAGCATTTTTATTCCTATTCATAAGCTCCCTCCCCCTGTGCTGTTCTAACAAAAGCAGTTTCAATGACTTTACGTCTTGAGAATGCCAAATGAGCCTACCTTTTATATTGCAGCACATTTTTTCCATAGGATAACTATATCTCAGCATGCCCTAAGTTTTGCTAATAGATGTGGTTGTTTTACTAATCCAATCTGGCCAAAAATGGCACCTTCATATTTCACTAGAAGTTCAATGGCTCGTGGCAGAAGAGCTGGGACATAATTCTGCCTTTGTATGAGCTGTTAGTCCTCTTTTGGAAAGATTAATCAGTTTGCAGGATTCTTTCCTTTTGCCTATAAAACGAAGACTGTTCTTTAAGAGTTTTTAGCTTTACAAAAAGGTGTTGATTAGCTGGCTCAAGATCTCAGCACCTCTGTTATTGCCTCTTCCATTACCCAGGCTGCCCTCCACCTTCTCTGTAGCCTCTCTGGCCACTCTCCATTACCTTCTCAGCAGGGCCATATTTCAGTATAGAATGGGCAGGGGAAACAGGGCTGGTTGAGTGACATACAACAAGCCACGATCTTGAACACTGCCCAGAGAGGTCTATAAATCTCCCCTCCTACTGTTTGCCCAAGAGTAGAATCCAGCTATTCTTCTCTAATAGATCAAGTCCAGACCTTCCACCTTTTTCTCTAAATGTCCCACATAAATCTGCCCACAAGGTGATCTCTTTCCCTACTATTTCTCTCATGTTCCTACACTCCACACAACTTGCACCCATCCCAGACTTCTTAAGGCCTGCAGCATTTGAACTGGGTTGTGCAACAGAAAGCTACAGTGTTTTACAGGGAAATGGGCATTATTTCAATTTCCATGTGTAACAAGTAATTATTCTCACCTTGTTAGTATTATCAGGATAATAAATAACCCATGTTGTTCTTGTATTGTGCAATACTGCTCCCCTAAACCTCCATTGCTTGACACCTCAGCAGCATACCACTATCAAGAATGAACAGCAAAGAAAGGCTTAGACAAGCTTTAAAAACTTCAGGTGGGAACTGACCCAACTACGACCAAAGGAACTTTGCAAACCAGTTCCCAGCACAAATTAATGGAGCAATTTTAAAATGAAATAGCTCTGTAATTACCTAACAGTGATCAAGAGCAGCAACCCTGGTGCAAAGGTCTGGGTTTCTTGTCTTACCAGAATTGCTAAAGCAGGAGGGTGTTTGGAGGGATGGGGCCTGGAGCAGAGACCTTTGCCAACAGCTGTTGCTACAATTCTTGTTTCACCCAGCAGCTGGGTCAGCTGTGATTTGTGGCCAGCAGCTGTGCTGACAAAAGCTTTGCAGTGTGGTTGTGTTGCACACATGGCACTGCTGCTGAGCTGTTTAAGGGGCAGGAATAAGCTGTGGCAGCAGAAACCTCTCCTCCCCAATAAAAGTTGCCTGCAAATACCCATCACTACCTTGGCCAAATACCACCAACCTTCAGGTCTTACTCTTTTTGGAAATCAACAAGACATTGGCTTTGGATTGTTGGTGTAGCATCAAAAACAGGTCTGGTCTCTTCTGCTGCTTATCACTTTTGACACCATTACTCATATCTTCTTTTCTTAAATTTCTCTGACTTCTCTGGGTTTATACAGAACCGGTAAAAATGAATCACCAGAGCACTGGGGAGCCATCCCCAAGAGAATTGTTGCAGGCTCCTTCCAGGCTTCTTCTCATATCCAGGGAGTGCTGATAAGCCCTCACAAAACTACTCTCCCTGGCTGTTATTAACCCATTTTAACCTTAAGCCTAATCCTCCCGACTCCTCTGTTCCCCTTCAGCAGCCATTTCATTTATTTTTGTTACAAAACTTTAGAAACACCACCTGAAAAATGTTATCCACACAAAAATAAAAAGCCAGATAATGTCCTGCTGTTCACATTTTGCTGTGCTAATTCCCTGAGATACATCACTGGTATAATCAGATTTAAATGTTCAAAAAATGGATCTTAGTAAGATCAGTGATGAATGGTGGATTAAGTATTCATTATCATAAAAACAGATAAATAGATGTGAAAATGGAAAATAAATTGTACTGAGTATAAGTAAAAAGTTTTCCAAAGGATTAGCTGAACACTGTTAACTATGATGCCAGGGAAAGTACTTGACTGTGGATGCTGATTAATAGCTCTATAATTATGTTCTTCTTAGCATTTCTTAATTATTATTTACTTTTACTAAAATCCTGGAGATTTTGTTGTGGCTAGTGTTGTTCATCCCTAGAGATGTAAGAGCTTCCTCCAGCATTTGAAACCAAACCTCAGGGAAGCAGATCTTCTAAGACCATAACCACCTTCTATCTTTCAGGAAACTGAACTTAAATCAATGGCCTCATTTCCAAGCTGGGCCCTGGCAATAAATGTTTGGGACACAGAAAATGAGAAGAACGAAAAACGAAAATATTATCATTGGTTTGTTTTATTCAGGCTACATGTTGGAACATCAATAGGTGAAAATTAAGTAGAAAAATTCAAAGCTGAAGTTGATAATTTCAGGGGACTGCAATAAAGTGATGATAAAAGGCATGGTGTTTTTAAAAGTCCATTTGCAGTAATATTTCTGGCAGATTTTGAAATGCATCTTCCCCCTGCACTAATCATAGAATACTGCAGAATAAATCTATGTGACAAAAAGAAATAAACTTCTGTCTGTGCGAATCAACATGACAACAATAATTCAACAAAGGAAAAACAACATTTCAGCACTCAACAACATGTAATTAACTTCAGATCTGTCCCTTTCAATCACAGATTAGAGACAACCACTAGAAAACAGACTCTAAGGAAGATCCTTGCCCTGGCTGGGGAGGGTGAGAGGATCCAGGGCAGCAGCTTTCTGCCGTCTCCCATTTCAATCTTCCTCTTGCAGATCTCTTGGCAAAGCTGAGCTGTGAGCTCAGCTCAGCTTGTATTTATGTGCTCTGAACTATTTAACATCTTCAATAAACCCTGTGGCTGGGAGCTCATCATTTTACGTACTGAGAGCTCCATTAGGGATGGCTGTAAGTGACACTTTACATTACCCAGTTGCTCACAGATGCAGTTTTTGCCAGGGGATTCTTATTTGGAGAAGAGTGCACTGAGAGGCATTAATTACACATCCCTCCTGGTTTTATACACACTGATTTATTTCCATTAGCTTTTTAAACTGAGAGGCAAATCTGGCATTCTTGGACATACAGATATTTTTGCTATATTTATGCATAACAGGGCAGAATTATTAGCCCAGTTTTAATGCCTGCTCCTACATAAAGCAAACTTCTGATTTTATGAGTAGTAGAAATAGCATCAAGACTATTCTCATGCCCGGGTAGCAAACACGATTTATCGTGTTAGACTGTAAATCCCTGTAAGAGCTGGATTTTTGTTATCTCTTGAAAAGCTTTCTTTGTTGCCTGCAATGGTGATGCAACAAGACAAGGGATCCCAAGGTATCCTCAACACGTAACCTCATTCTTCTGCTGAAGGTCACCCACTCTCTCCCAGCTCACTCTCAAGGTGTTTATTTGGGAATACATGACAGTAAAAGACTTTTTTTGTCTGAGTGAAGACAGGCTTTGCAAACCATTACAGTTTTATAGTATTTGTTTTGATGTAAAACATGCAAATGACACCCTGCTTTGAAAAGAATGACATGTATGTGATTTAATTTCTCTAGCACTTTCCAAATTTATCTTGGGATGCATCTAACATTCATTTATCCAGAGCCTAGAATTAAGAATTCATTTGGTAGAAGAGTTTCTAGCCTTTTAGATATTCTATGCTTTATTATTTTATTTGAAATAATAAATTACCATGGCATTTTGTGGATTTATACTTCTTTATTACTCCTTTTGATGCAGTAAATAGAAAGGCAGTGACCCCAGCAGATTTATAAGCTATGTCCCAGCTGAGGTTTTCCATGCCTTGATACTCCCAAGCAATGCTGAGCTGAGCGCTTCTGAAAGACCTCCAGTGGTGGAAATTGTACATCTCCCATACAGCTCCACAGATCTTCTAAAAAGACTTTTCCTAACTTCTGTCATTCCAACCTGAATCTCCTTTTCTAGGGATTAAGGTCACTACTTCTTGTCGAACTCCTAGAGCACTGCAAAATTCATATTCTCTACTTTTAGTAATTTGAAGTCTTAGGTCATATTTTCTAATCCTCTCCTTCTGGAGTTCCTTTTTCAGGGTCTCTACAACTGCTCAGGATTTGCTTTAAATGTCTCACTAATATGTGTCTATAACACTCAGCTGATATCTCACCACTGCTGGCTACAATGTACATGGACTTCCATTCTCTCCCAAATAATCACCTGTACACACATCTCCCAACCCTACATATGAGTGTACAATTGCACAGTACCCCACTGGTCATGAAGATATGAGGAAAAGACAAGGTATAAAATTAGGTTTTCTTACTTTTTCTGAAATGCTAATATCTAGAAAAACTTCCCTTCAGAATGCCATAAATTAGTTTTCATTAACATGCAATTTAGACACACCTCAAAAAAAATCATTATATTCAATTTTTCTGTTACAAATTTGCAAACATTTTCTTTACTAGCTTGGTTTGTAAACATGGAAAAAACCCACACATTCCTGAGGAAAGCTATCTAGAGACTCCACCCTCTGGTAAAGTCTTTATCTTCCATGTAAGTCTCTGTAGGACAAGCACTTCTGCTGCAACCACGAAACAGACACATTGCTTTTCTATTCCCACTGCCTCCCACTCTGCCAGAATTATAACACAGACCAGGATCTCTGCTGGGATCTGGGCTGTCTTCTTCATTTAGGGTTACACTGGAGACTGCTAATCTCAATGTTTTGCTACCCTAATTAGATTAGTCAGAAGCATGAAATGAAGTTATACTTCTAGCTGACCAAATTCAGCTTGGCAATAAATTCAGTCCTGTAACAATCACAGAATTGTAGAAGAATATGAATTGGAAGGGACCCAAAAGATCATCTCATTCCAGCTCCCCTGCCATGGGCAGGAGCACCTTCCACTACATCAGGTAGCTCAAAACCCTGCCCAACCTGGCCTTGAAATTTTCCATATAAGGGGAATCCACTATTTCTCTGGGCAGCCCGTGCCCATATCTCATCACCCTCTGAATAAAGAACTTCTTCCTGACATCTAATCTAAATCTCTTCTTTTTAATTTAAAACTATTCTCCCTTGTCCTAACACAATCTGACGTTCAGAAAGTGTCTTGATGTGGTGCTGAAAGCCCCTCTCCAGGAGGTTTGACAACTCTGGGTATTCCTATGTTGTGCTGATCAGCGGTTTCTAAAATTTACATTTAAACCTCCTGCCTTCATAGCTGCAAAACAGCTGACAAGAATTCCTGACTCAGTCTTTGAAGTCCTCCAGTGATTGTTTAACTGTTCCTGGCTGATCACCTGCTTTTCTGGTAGGTTATGGCCCTTGGCAGTTGGGTGCAATTTGTGGTGCAGTTTTACAAACCCACCTTGGTGAGGAGAGAAATGCACAAACACAATTTGGGAAGGATTTGAAATAAACTGAGAGCAATCAAAAGGGTAAGTCACACCACAAAGAAAGTAAGTGGCAGTATAACATATTTGACAAGCAGAAATATCACAGCTAATAAGGTGCAGCAAAGCACTGGAAGTTATGTTTGATTTTCAGTCATTTAGAAGAAGGCCTTCAATTGCTTGTCACTATATTAGCATATTTAAATAGTTCTAATCTGGTTTCATCACTGTGATTAAAATTGCTGACAAGGGTGGATAATAATTATGAACAGAATCAAAAAGCAAGGAGTGAGACAGTAAACGGATTGATAGAGGCATTAGGACCAGCAGGACACCTAATACAAGAACAAAACCAGATCCCAAGAGGAAAACTTAGTAGGAAAAATTACAACAGTGGCCATGTTTCAAAACGTTCTTTCCTTTTCTCACTCTTTGAGTTAGATCATAGATGAAGTGGGACTCAAAATGGGCAGAAGATACATGCATCATTCCAAAGGCACAAGTTAGGAGGTATTAGCTCTCAAGTAATTTGTTCAGAGGCATCAACTCTGATATGTCCTGTCCTGTCAGATCTGTTGATGGGCAGAATTTGTTGGCACATCACTGCTCCTGTCAAAAATAACTGAAGAGAATGACAAATGCACAGAAACATCACGAGCCTGGAAACTCATGGGACGTTTCTGAAATTATCTTTTGCTTTAAGTATTCTGATTTAAGTATTTCTTATCTTAACTTGGAATCTAGGAGAGCATTTTATTTGATAACTGAGAAACTTTGCAAGTAAGGCTTCAAGGAAAAATATTGATGGCCCTTGAAGAAATTGATAGACATGGAAAGTATCTCCTTTCTGCATGCCCCAAAGCAATTCAAGCAAGGATTAAATTCAATCCTTGAGCAAAGCAGTACCAGCAAAATCATTTCCACATTAAGAAACAATTGATGTGATTTTGAAGAACATTCACAGTGTGGAGGAAGTTCCTGTGAATTCCCCAATGTCTGCAACAGTCTATTTTGAGCTGCTGGGTCTCTGCAATTCCTCCTCACTGGAGTCTGGAGATGGAGCAGCTGCTGTTTCTGGAACAGCAGTATGGCTTTCCTGAAGGGCTCCTTCCCTTCAGGCACCACAGCCTTGGGCACTGCACTCTGAGAGTGAGATGACATCTGTCCCAGAGTCTTCTCCACACACCCATCTCCAATTTTTAATCATTTAAGCAACCCAGAACATTTCAGATCCCCACACACAAAGAGAATTTGCATCTTTAGGCCTCCAAAATAACATTAAAAACCTGCTCTCTTCTAATAGCACACTAATGCATTGACAGTGTGTTGTGGCATAGATGGGAATTAAGCTCATGTACTAAATTCCAGGCTACCATCCAGGAGACCATTCCTTCTCTCCTTTGTAGGGACTACAGGTCTCCAGAAGGCTGGAAAATCAGTGTTTCTCTCTTTGTTCCTACCAATGGGGATCACAGGCAAGGTCCCCAGGCTTGGGTGCTGCCCCAGGGCTCATTTACTTATCCCCAGGGACCATCACTGGGAGTTGGGAGCAATGGACCCCAGCCAACATCTGCCTCTGGTGTCCCCTGTAGGATGTGGCCCTGGCTGTTTCTACAGAAGCAGCCAAACTGCAGGAAAGCCTGAGAAAGCTCAGCAGGAGGGTAAAACAAGCAGAGAGAATCCAACTGGTGTGTAATCAGAGACAGAAGAAGTACATACAAAATAGATGCCTCTTATTCCTACAGATCCATCTCCATTTGTATCTTTTACACCTAAGCTCTTTCCATTGAAAGTGACAGAAGGCAATATGTCACTGAGAGCAGAGATGACAATTGCAAATGGTAGGTGTTTTCACTAGAAATTGCCAGCACAAATTTTGATGTCTTTCTCTCATGGAGGCCTTCAGGGGGAAAAAAAATGCCTTGGAGGTTTTATGAAAAGCTGGAATATTGCAATAAAATTTAATGCAGTACAAGGCTACATAAAATTTATAGGGCACCTTTTATGAGAACATCCCAAGGGGCTTCATATAATAGCTATAAAACAGTAAAACATATCAGGGCACAGATTTAATTTTTAAAAAGGCAGCATATATATTAATGATTTACCATCATTACTCCTCGTTGGGGGTCTAAGAACACTAATAAAATGGTTCCATCAAAAGTTAATTTAGGTGAAAGCTTTTTAATGTCTAAATATGGATCACATTTTAGTAAGTTCAATTGATTGATTAAAACAACACCAAAACAGAAACAAAAATGGTGTTTTCATTCAGGAAGGGTTTCTGAATTATTAGTCACTAGAATTTTTTTACTGTTCCCTCAGGTTGCCTGGGCTCATACCTCCCAAACTTGCAAAGGGACACCTGAGAGGAAATAAGGTGAGGAGACTATTCTGAGAGATTCCCCCTTGTACTATCCCACCTGCCAAAATGCTTCTGTCAAGGACAGTATGTAAAAAAGAAAGAGGGATCTGCCAAGAAACAGCAAGTAAGGAAAGCAAAGGAATATACATCATCAACAGCATTAGAAATGTCTTGGCTCCCTTTCACACCTCTCCTCTGGCATTGCTGTAAATGAATTCTATGTTCCATCACCACCTGAACCACTCTACATATTAAAAGTAGAGAAAAGCTGTGCAGTCCAGAGCTTTCCCTGAACTCCATGGGTTAACAGCTACAGACTCTGATTTCTGCTCATTTCTGCTCAATCTAAGTTTAATTTCTTTCAAATGACAGCTGGAACCAGATTGAACTGCAGCTCTGCAAATGAGTTGTTTGAAGAAAGATAAGCCAAGCACGGTGAAACACACAATTAATACTCTGAATAAGTTATGAACTGACCCTCAGGAATAAAAAGTAAAAGAATGGTGTCTGTTTTTCAGCTCTTTGATAATAGAAAAGAGGTCAAGGCTGGAAAAAAAAATCATAGACCGAAGTGGGAACATCAAGTCAGATGGAGCAGTAACAATTAAATGCATTAGAGGTTGTGAAAGCTCAGCAACTGTATTTATCTGCTGCTGTACACTGAAGTTTAACACTAATGTGACCACCAGCCCACATATTTCAAAGAACATCTGAGGAATCTAAACACATGTAGGGTCTTGAAATACCAAGAAGTAGCCTGGGCAGTCTGCTGGACTCATTCTGTGGGCAATCTGTCTGTGGGAAGGTGGGTTGAAGAAGTAGAGGTCTTGTTTTGTTCTAAATTCCAAGATCCTTCATCCCACACTGGAAATGAGCTGAAGAACCAGCAAAATAGAATGTTTTAGAAACGAAAGCTGTATCCTTCAGGCAGCTGCTTAGGGACAAGGAAAGTCTTTTGCCATGAACAAAGACCAGACTTATGTGAGGTGCATCTAATGGTTTTGAAGACGTACCCAAAACACAAACCCACATCCTTGAATTTGACCTGCTCTTTGACAGTGTACATGGCTACCAAGGCACCTGCAGCAGATCATCTGCTGAAACTGCTGCAAGTTTGGCTGGAGGGGGTGAGTGACAGCATTCCCACCTGGACATCCCCAGTGCACAGGCTGTGGGTGGGGACAGACACAGCACAACAGCCAGGCACACCCACTGGTGTGGAGATTTATAGCTCTATCTCCTGGTCCATAGGAGGCAGAACCATGAGCAGAATGGGGGTTTATCCTCAGGACAGTAACACACAGTGATCTTCTGAACCTGCTCATGCATTTCTGACCCGCTCTGCTCTGCTTTCAGAAGAGGACATACAGACACACTCTTATATCCTGTCTGCAGCACCCACGGAGTGAAAACACATTTGTCCTCTTGTCTGTAAACCACTGTAACAGTGAAGTGAGCATCTGGATTCCTCACCTTTCCCTGCAAAGACTCTGGAAGAAAGCACCAGATGAAGCCTGGTCTTGTGTAAAGGCAGATCAGGGATGGCTCTACACTAAAGCAGACAAACAATCCAGACAGGCATCCCCCAAACCATCTTAGTATCTGTCATTGTCTCTGAATGAAGCTGAAGAACCTCATGTCCTCCATATAACTTTTAAAAAAAAACTTCTGATCCCTAAAACTTTGCTAACAGGTAGGCAAGTTCTATCCCCAAGGCCACAGAAGTCCCTGTGTGGAGGGATTGGGATCCCCACAAGGGCTGAGTGCTCTGTTTTGACAAAGGAATACATTGGTCAAGCCTGCAGAAGCAAACCTAGCCTGTAATAGGGCTTGTCAGGCAGGATATCACCTAGCAGGCTTAATAGCTCTGACTGATCTGAAAAGCTGTAAATTAACAAAATCTGTATGTTTTACAAAATTGGGTAAGTAATCAAAGCCCTACGGTACTGAAATGATAAGCCCAAAGATACAGCACAGGAGAAAGCTCCTTATTGCTTAATCCTCTGCTCTCAAGCAAGCCAAGCATAAAATCCTTTAATCAAATCTAATAACCTGGGATAATCTTCAAAATAATGTCTGCAAGGAATAACACATTCCTGCATTCATTAAAGCCTGAGATTTTCAAAAAATGGATTTTCATTAGCAGCAGGGCTAAAGGTATTCTCACATGTTGCATAATGTATCACTTCCCACAAGTGAAAAAAAAAAAAAAAAGAATGCTTAAAACCCCATTGATTACACATTCTGACAGAAAAAATACAGATCCCTCAACACAGTGCAGCTATTTCTTATGTACAGGAACAAATGACATGTAAGTGTAACCATATCAAAGACTGAAACATGATGCTCTCTGTCCTGAAAAAATCGTCCTAGATTAGAATTATTTACGGTTTATGAGAAAAGATTTACTAAGAAGAAAAGTCTTCCTCTTGTCCTTGGTTCCTCAGTGGTTTTTTCAGCTGCCAAACAGTCTTTGGCAGCTTTGGGTTCATATGTATCAATCAACTCACATCGTCATTTACTTCTAGGAAATTCTATCTCCAGCTATTTTCTAAAACTGAGAGTACACAGGACTGAAATATAATCTTATGGAAGGTTTAAATGCCATTAAACACAACAAACTCTGTCTTAATACAAATCAGCTCAGAGTCTAACGAGTCATTTATGCCTCCTCTGCATCTGATAGATGACAAATGATAGACAAGTCCCAACCCCTTGCCAACTTCTCTCTTCAGCAATTATATTTTGCCTTTCTACAGTGTTCTTGCAGATTTATTCCATTCTGAACCATGACAAACAATGAAAATGAGAAAAAGACATTTAGAAGCTGGCAAAGTTATTTCATTTCATAATGCAAACAGATTTGCCTGTGCTACAAACAAATGATCACAAAGATGTTTATTTTTTCTGCTCACTGATCAATTGTGAAGTGATAATGTGGTGGTTACATATCACACAGAAATAAACAGTCCTCAATCAAAGGCTTAAATATGAATTTCACTCTCTGTCTGTAGAAAGTGAAAAATCAGCTGTGCCATGGGATAATATCCCTCTTTTTGGTGACTAGAGGTGTGAAAGTAAAGATAGGGCAACGAAAATGATTACTGCCAGCAATATTCCTGTTCATCCTCATGTCATTCTGCTCACAAGCCAGTGGCATTAGTAGGGAGAAGGGTTGCTGCCTCCAAATAGTAAAGCAAATAAAAATCTCATTCACTCACACCACAGAAAATCAGGCTGGAAGAAATCCAAGATTACCCGGTCCACCCATTTCCCTGCCCAAGGCATTCCTGACATTCCTGATGAATATTTGTCAATGAAGTCAGCCCCAGTGAAAGAGTTTCTGCAGCTCAAATTGAAACTTCCTTGCTGAAGGTCAAGTCTTCTTCATTTTCTATTTAAAAAATGAATTTAGAGAAGATACTCTCCTTTTTTCTTAAACTAGAGAAAACAGGGGAAAATAAGAAAAAAAATATGAAAATTAAATAAGGAAGAGAATATGTTCCTATAAGCATTCTTTTTTTAGCTTCAACAAGCCAAATTCCTTCAATATTTTCTTGCAGGTCATGTTTCAAACTGTTCTCAGCTAGAGAATAGATCGTGTCTGTCTTGAAGGACAGCACTAAAAATGGCACAATTCTCTGTCTAAGGCCATCCTTTTGCTACACAGAAGTAATTCCATCACAAGGTAGCCTGTGCTCCTGTTCACACATTCCCTGTGACACTAAGGACTTTGCAAAGCTTGCCATCATTCATCTCTGTCTATTTTGCAGTTCTCTATAGCTTCTTCATCCATCTCAGAATGTCCAGAGAGTTTTCTTCTCATCCTATACTCATCTACTTGATTATTCCTACATAAGTGTAATCATTCCCTATTAAATAATGTTCTCATTTTTCAGGTCATACCTCCATTCTGTCAAGATTATTTTGAATTATGGTCTGTGTCTCTCTAATGGGGATTCTCATCTCAGGATCCTCTCTCCATTGTACCAGTCACTAAAAAAAACTCTGGTCACAGCCAAACCCTGAGGAAATCTTGAAGGACTTCACTACTATATCCTTCATTTCAAGGTGAAATGTTTATGTGTTATGTTTTTGTGAGAGAACTAATCAGTCTATTGTCATTTCCTCTAGACCACACTTCCCTACTGTCCATCCACATTCTACACCCACTGGATACCTCACTTACTTCCAGGCATTTCCATTGGGGAAAAAAGTTGCTAAAGGCTGCTAAAATTCCTTTGGCAGAAAGCCTTTACATGATCAGTTTCAGAACTCCCTCTGCTCTTTTACACTCCTACTCTGGCTGTCATTTCCCTCCTTTGTGTACAGGTATTAATAGTGCTGTCTACCTGCTGGCAAGTGAAGATCAGCTCAGAATAAAGCACTCATCAGTTTAGGCTTCTCCAAATCTTCTGTCTATTAAGTGTCAACGTTTGGACTTCTCCTAAGTAATGTGCCTTGCTATTTCATCTCACTTCATGTCTTAACCTTTCTGATTAGGTCACTGAGAGCTCTCACAATGCCTTTATTCTCCTTCTCAGTAACCTGACCTAGTTTCTACCTTCTGTATCCTTTTCTCCTGTGTTTGAAGTCAATGAAAGGCTCATAATTCAGCCAAGTTGATCTCTTACTGACTTCTTATCTCTCCTCTACAAGGAGAGAGCCTTATTAATATTCTTCTCTAAGGAACTGCCAGCTTTCTTAAATTCCCTGTTCCATCAGGCATGCCTCCCAGGCAACACCTACCAATTTTGTGAGTATTGAAGCCTTCCTACTTAAAATCTTTGTTACTGTTTTGTTGCTTAAGTTCCTTCAAGTCCTGTGAATCATAAATTTATCATTTAATGATCATCCTCAGCTAATATGATCTTTGTCTAAATATTGTCAAACAGTTTTTTTCTATTGGTCCATATTTAATCATAGTTCACCCTGTCCTATTTATCTTAATTAACTTTACCAAAGTCCATCAGAAACACATTCAAAGCACTTGCTGAACAGGCTTTCTCTGAAATATATTTTACTTGCAACAGATATGTGGGTAACTAAGATCCTGCATTAAGATTTACAGCTCCTTCTGCTTATTCATCATCCTTCTTGCATTACAGTGAGTGCTCTCCACTCCTATGACTTTGTGAAGAACAACCCAGCCTGGTTTTTATGTCCACCTAAGTCACCATCTTTTATGCTACTTCAGGACTGATCAGTTCCAAGTCAAAGATCTTCAGTGGTCTCCATTTTTGCTCATTCCCTTGTCAAACACCATTCTTAGGTGAGGAAAACAAAGACCTCCAGGTATGTAGCCATGCATTTACTTCCAAGATGCATGTTGTCACTCCCTGTACACTGATGTCAGACTGAACAGGCTGAAAATAGCAAGAGCTGTGCCCTTGTTTCTCTCCTCCTTGCCCCTTCTCAGCAGCCTTATGACCACTTTGACCTGCAGTACTGAAATGTTCACTGAAGAGGATAAGACCCCACAAGACAGGAAAGCAGAACAGGTCTGTGAAACACAAAGCTGTGTGTGCATGGCTGGCCAGAGCAGAGCAATCCACTTCAGCAGTTCAGTGCAAGGAGTCCAGCAGCTGGACAGAGACAGGATGATCCAGCAGCTGCACCATAAAAGGACACAAAACAGGGCAATGGAAGAGGGAAAAAGACCTTCACAGGGAAAATGATGCTCTGAGAATCACTGGCTTTGGAGATTTTCAAACCAGACAGAACAAGGCCCAGGTCCCTGAAGACTCAAAGTCTGTTCTACTGAAGTCTAGGGCTGTGATCCTGCTTTTTGGCCTCCTTTCATAATCCTTTTACCTTCATGCAGTCAGTGACATCAAGGTTTCTGCCAAATTTCACATGGCCCAGCACTGTAAGCATGAGGTTCAGCAGTGTCCCCTCTCATCAGCTTCTCCATCACCTGTGTCAAGAAGCTCTGAGCAGTGCTGTCGTCAGAAACTTGCTGCATTGCCTGTCCTGCTGAGCCTTTCTAGCACATATCATGGTGGCTTAAGTTCACTATGTGGTTCAAGCCTTGTGAACATGAGGTTTCTGCCTGTTGTCTGAAGAAAGTCTCACATTCTCTTTTTTTCCTTCATCCTAAATGCCGTGTATTTTGTGAGCATTACTGGAAAAACTCAGCAGAGATGGAAATGCATCTACAAATTCACAGTAAGTCTAGAGCACTGTCCATTACTTATTAAAAAATTGCAATGAGGAAGAGACAGAATGAAGAGGTAAATTTAAGGACCCTTTCCTCTGAAGATGGGGTCATAAAAGACTTTCTTATTAAAAACCAGACAGGTTATAACTATTAAAAAGCAAGTCCATGAGCTCTAGGGATGGATTTCACACCACTGTAGTCAAGATATATACAGATGTGCATATATCAAACAGTAAAAGAAGTAGCTACACAGAATCCTAGAGAAAGGCCAAGAAGATATATTGATACGAATCTGTAAGCAAAATTGGGAAGCAACTGCAACAGAGATTAATTTTGCAAGTGGTGGAAAGCAGGAAGCCATGCTATAACACAGCAATCAGCATGACTTCAGGAAAAAAAAATACTACAGAAAAAAGTTCAGGCAACTGCACAGGCAATGGGGGAAAAAACGCTGTGTTGATATGTAAAACTTACACTCCAGTACACCAAAAAGTCCGTGAGATCAGTGTTTTAAATGCAGTAAATAATTTTAAATCATTGTTCTTAAGAGATCTTGTTTATTCAATAGCATTCCAGTAATACACACAAGATAGACACAGGGGAGCAAGTTTGGCTAGAGAAAATGACCCAACTAACATGATGGGAACCACTAAATTTCACCAAAAGAGTATTCTATACAGTGCCCAAAATAAAAATATGGCCAAATAACATGTGCCAGTAAAATCACAGGAGTTCAGAAAAGACACAGAGCATGTGGTATCTGCCACAGAAAAGCAGGAAACAACATTCAGAGAAAAACTCAATTAATGGATCTGATTTCTCCTTGGTTAGCAGTAAAGCAAGGAAAAAGGTAATGTTATATCAGAATTACAAAGTTCTTTTTCATACCTGCTAGAGAACCTGCTGAACCTCCCTCATACAGGAGTTTTTGAAGGCAGGCTGGAGAAGTGTCACAAGTGGATAGCCTGGGTGAACCTGCACGGCAATGTCAGAGGGACCAGGCCTTCATGTGCAGTGTTCCTGCATTTTCTATTGCAGCAGGAACCATTTTCTTCACCTTGGAAGAAAATGGGCCATTATCTTGGACGGCACAATTTTTGGGTCTGAGATGCAGCTGGTCAAAATTACTTAGAATATGTCAAGTTTAATGACATGACAAGTTGAGCATTCTCCTTGCTCATGACAATGCCATGGGATGTAGCAAAGGATCCAAAATGACACTGTTGTACCTTCTGTGCCATGACAGAGGAAGCTGGTAAAACAAGTGCTAAATTTATGAGCAGAGATGAAACCTTTACATCTGTTTCCACTTCATGATGTTAAAGTAGAATTTAAATATTATACAGGAATATCCATAAAAATTTTACTGGACAGCAAGCCAGACAATTCATCTGAAAATATGAAAGGGCATGGTGATGGCCTGGGGATATGAGCTGCAGCAAACACTAAGAATGACTGAAGCAAAGGGTCTTAAGCCATAAAAGACTAGACTTTAGTCTCAAGCAAGAGCCATATTATTTTAAAGTGCAAAAAAGCCTTGCTCCATGACCTCATTTCAAGTAATATTGCATTTGCCAAGACTCCAATATAATATGGTTCAAAAATCAGAAGAATGCAAGCCCCCTGCAAAGCCAACATAACCTGTGCTAGATTAGCAAACTGCCATGGAGGCTACAGCACAAGAGGAGCCCAAAAAAGAAAAACCTTTTGGCATCAGCAGAAAACACTGGCTTTTGACCTGTTGAAATAAATCAAACTCTCTTTACAGAAGCAGCAGGAAGGGCTGGGAGCAGAACTGCTGCAGAATCCCAGAGCAGGCTGTTTGTTAGCCTCTTACACACCCACAGGTTTGGGAGCTACTTGAAGATGTGTGCACAAAGTGGAATAGATGGTGCATTTGTTATATCGACCCAAGCAAGTATCTATGAATAACATTTTCAAGCTTCCCCTGGAGTTGCAGTTTCAAAGCAGAAACTAATCAATGAGCACTGGCTGGAAGACCCAAAAGAGAAACTACCAGATACCACCAAAGAGGATTTTGCAAATGTGGAAGTACTTAATCACAACTAAGGTTCAGCTTGGGTCCCATTAGTAATACCACAAACACTTTCAAGAGCAGCTAATGATCTGAAACCAGCAGTAAACCTGCATGCAAACATGATAAAAAGCTTTGCATTCAATCTGCAAGTCTGCAGATGAACTAGAAACAGATCACTGAAGAAGAAACATTGCAAATAGAAGAGAATCAGTCTGTTGGCATGTTTTTAATATCAAAATTCTAACACTGTTGTCTGGGATGCTTTTCAGGGCTGAACAAACCAACTTCTACACCAGTGGAAAAAAAAAATGTCAGAATGAATACCAGAATCAGAAAATCTCCACAAAATGAGATAGCTGTCATTTGGCCACAGATAAATGGAGGCATTAGAGAAACAACAAAGTACCAAAAGAACAGAGATGTCAAAGACAAAATAAATGAAGAAAATTGTTTGCATAGTTTAAAATAGCAAGAATTTGGTAAAATGGACAGCCCTAAGCCAAGCTACTATGTTCCAGAAAGAATCATTTCCATCATGGTCACTAAGGAGAGATGAAGACAAGACTTTTAAAGCAATCAAGCTTTTGAGAGAAGCTTTTTGACAGAAGGAAGTGAAAGGGGCAGGCACCTGATAATCCATGTATTGACAGCTCAGCAGAGCGCTGCTCCAGAGGCTGCAAAACTGTGTCTTGGAAAGACTGTGCCCCCTCCTAAGACACTGAGGTACATTATTGCTGCCTGAAAACAAACTAAAGGGCTGTACCAGTTACTGGATTTCTCAGAGCTTACTAATTTAATTATATTTTTCTTAGAAAATATAGAAAGGGATCAAAAGTCAGACCAGTAAACAGAGATTTCCAGGAACTGAAGCCCCCTTTTGCCATAATTTCTGCATCATGTATTGTGTTTTCTGCAAGATTTCATGTTCAAGTAAAGCAAACCCACACAGAGTCTGGCTAGAAGATGGTATTTGTGAAGTATTTCATGTCTTGTGTGAGTAGATTCAGATTAGATATAAGGAAGATATTTTTTAAATTCAATTTCTTACAATAATGTTCAGTGAGACACAGGAGCAGACTGTCCAGAGATGTGGTGAATGATTCCTGGAAACATTTGAGGCCAGGTTGAATGGGGCTCTGAGCAATCTAATGTAGTTCAAGGTGTCCCTTGACCACATGGTTGGACCACATGAGTTTTAGATGTTTCTTCCAAACCATCCTGTAAGCCTCAAATCCTTACAAAATGCCCTTCCTTCAAATAAAATTGTCTTTGATGATCAAGAGGTACAACTAAGAAGCATTTTTTTTCTGTCTCTTAGAATATCACACAAGAACCCTGCCTTCTAAACAGAACTCAAAAATCATGAAAAAGGGTTATTAGACAGCTATTTCAGAGCCAGCTTCTATTCTGGCTGCACAAGGCTCCTGAAGTCCAATTCACTCTCCTTAGCACTCTGTAACAGGAACAAGTTAAGTTTATATCACCCCCTATTACCACTGTAATCACAGTCTTGAGACAAGATTCATATTAGCCATTTTCTGCTCTTGTTGCATCATTTGTCAAGAAAATGAGGAATAAGAATTTCAGCCCCTAATATGCTCTGTGAGTTATAGGACTGTGCCAGGATTATACTCAGCTTTCCTGAGAGTTGGTAGTTCTCTGTCCTACCTCTCTCTGCATCCATCTGCTTGAGAGCTGACTTATGACCAGCCATCACTTCACTTCTCTAGGGAGAGCCTTCACTTCTGGACCTGCCCAAATTGTGGCATCTAGAAGGCAACCAGAAGAGGGTAGTAAACTCTTAATTGATCAATAGCCCAGCCATAAGTCTGGTATCACCTCAATCCATTTTGGGGAGCTTGCTTCCAGCTCCCAGGTGTGAGCCTTAGTGTGCACATGGTCCATTTGCAGTTGTACAGGGATTCAAGGAGGTCAGGGCACAAAGTTTTGTATGTGTGTGTCCTTTGGTTCTTGTGTGTGATGGATTTAAATCACATGGGTGTGTAAATTTAAATGGCTATGGACATTGATCCTCCACATAGAAATACACGAGGTATTTGGTGCTTTCATTGCCTTTGTGTTTACTGAAAGGTCTCCTCCCACACCCCTGTGTGGCTTTACCCTGAGGGTAAAGCCAAGGGCTGCTTGTGCTAGAAGACCAAAGTAGAGACTACACAAGCCTGTATCAAAATATGTGACAGCAGGAAGGATGCACCCAAGGGTGATGGCTGATGCACTAAGGATCTGCTCTCTATGACTTGGAAAGGTCAAGGTATCTGGGGAGGTTTGTGATGATTTGAGCAAGACAAACATCAGATGCATCTTCAAGGATGGCAAGAGGGAGCTGGAGCAGGGGCTTAACAGACTGGAGAAATGAGCTGGCAGAAATTTCCCAGAGTTCAGGAAATTCCCTGTACATAGGGAGGAATAACCAGCACGCTGGCACAAGCTGGAGGCCAAGCAGCTGGAGAGCAGCTGCACAGGTAAGGATCCATGGGTGCTGGTGGGCAAATTGAGGGCAAGGGAGCAGTGCACCATGGCAACAAATACAAACCACGAAATGCTGGGTGAAAGCATACAGAACTAGTCAAGAGAAGTGATTTTTCATCATTGTTTGGCATTTGCAAGACAGCATATGGATCACCAGGTCTCAGTTGGGGCTCTTGTATACCAGAGGGACACAGACATACAAGAGAGTACAGCAGATGTTCTAGAGCCTGGAGCACATAAAGTACCATAAGAGGCTGAAAAAGCTGGTTTAGTTCTGCCTGGAAAAGAAAGAGGGTCCAAGGGAAGATCTCATTACTGTGTTTAACTACTTAGTGGGGTGGTATAGACAGAAGACACACAAAACATTCAGAGAGGTGAAGCACAACAGGACAAGGGGTAAGAGGTGCTAGTTACAAGGAAAAAAATCCCATTAAATATAAGTAAAAGCTCAACATCTTGAGGGTAGTCAAGCTTGAAATCAGTGTCCTCAAAAACATTCACAACCCAACTGGAAAAGGCCCTGAGCAACATCAGCCAACACTGAAGGCAGCCCTGCTTTAAGGAGGGCCTTAGGCCAGAGAATCTTCAACCTGACTCCCTCTATCACTTTGTGATATAAGAACAAGTTCAGCCTCAGCCTTTTTCTTCACTGCCTTTTTCTCCAGGCTTACAAGGCTGTGTTGTTGTCCCAAACACGCCCTCCTCGGGGAGCTTTCTGCCAGGTCTCTAAATCTTTTGAAGTATTCTAATGCTGCCAGTAATTACTGTCTACCTTTGTATTATGTGTGGAAAGTGGCACGTTGTTGAATATGAAAAGTAAAGTCACTCACAATGCACATTCTAACAACAGGGAACTTAGAGTGGAATTAATGACTGATGAAACCATAATGAATTGAGAAAAGGGTAATGAGCTCCCTGTGGCCTCCACTGTGCTGCCCACATTCCATTATCTGCTAAAATCTCTCTTCAAAAACCTAGATTCCAACAATATGTGAACTGAAACTAATGAATACCTCATCTTAATTAACACAATATGATAAAACAGCTGGAAAGCACCTCTGAATAGCAACGAACAGCAGTCCTAGATGAAAACAGACATATGCAGATGTAGATGTTGAAGAGAATTCTTTTCTATAATTAATTTCTTGCATGGGAGTTGATTTCAGGAAAGTATTTACACCTCTTCCTTGCAGATATATTTTAATATTTCAAATTAAATGGTCCAGAATATTCACAGTAAAACTTTCACATCAAAAAAGATAATAGCTAGATGAAGTTTTCAGGTTTCACCATAAACTTGCAACCCAGATTCCAATAGAAACTGTATGAAGCTTTTGAATGTATTTGTACAATTTTATGGCTTTCAGTCAAATTCTCAAGTTCCTGCAGGCCTTCCAACAGCTGCCTCCCACACAGACAATATCAGAGGGGAATGAAAAACAGGAAAGCCTCTCTTCTGCTCCAAGACACTTCTTGCATACTAACTTGGTTTAGAAATGGTATCAGAGGGAATTTTTATAATGAGACATTGCCATCCTGTTTCACAGTTACAATTTTAGAACAGCAGGATGTCTCTAGAGCTCTGCTGGACTGAACAATTGGGTTCTAGACATTGTCAGGGTCCTCAGGGGACAGATATTTACAGAAGAGAAGAGGAGGTTAAATGTTATCAGTGTCTTGGTGTTCTTGGAGTCTTTGCTGAGGAAAAAAAAACTGTGCATTTTTTCTTCTCCCTATTTTGCTGCTTTATGTTGGAATAATTTAGATTATTGCCCAGTTCCTAAGGCAGAAATTCCATTAGTGCACAAGTCAGTCTATATCTCGATACATATATAAAGACTTTTTAAGAGAATTTTTTTCCTCCTAGTGATAAATTTTGGAAGAACAGTCTGTATTGGGTAAGCTAACTGGAGGGGATAGGTTGTGTTTGTAGCACCTCTGCACTTCTGACTTCAGGTTTCAAAGTGGCTCAGGGCATAGGCAGGATCAGCAACAATTTGCTGAAACCTGTCCCTACAAAAGCATCCTCACGCTGGTCCTTCAGCAGTGGAACCACTGTCCCAGGTCACAGCCCTGGCAGGGACACAGATTCCCACAATGCAGCTCTTTCTTCTCACTCAAACCTTCCTGAGCTGTGTTGGGAAAGACAGAGGAGGTATCAGGGTGAACTGTGCAGAAATCACTGTCTAGCCAAGTATTTGCCACCCTGAACTTTGCCTTTAAAGCCTGCTGCAGTCATCTCTGCCCAGGATGTCCTTCTGAAGGAGAAGCCAAATTTAAGGACACTGATATTGCTCATCACCACAAATTGCAAGGCCCACAGCAGTGTTTTCCTCTTGCCATGCAAGTTCACTCTTGGTATTCATTCCTTGCCTTCCTCAAGAGCTCTGTGTTGTACTTGCACATGTTCACTGGACAGCCGCTGTGAGTTGGATTAGGAAGAGCAGCAAAATAAAACAGGACAAATGACAAGCAGAAGTGTTAAGATATCTGGCAGGCCTCCCTCATACCCCCCTCTCAACAATTTTACAACAAATTCCAGGCTTGTTTAGTTTTCACTGGGCTGCAGAAATCATAAGAGGCCAAAATTTGTTTTTCTGACCCGAAGTTGGGTTTGCTGTCCCTATGGTGAAGGCTCAACAGCAACAAAAGGCACAAGCAGCCTCCCTGAGCTGGAGTTCCACAGCTGCAAAACAAGGGAAAGGAAAAGATGTGGAGTAAATAAAAATGAAAACTGTCTGTGTCTCCCTGTCACAGCCCCGGGGACTCTGCATCCTGCATGGAGCATCCTCCTTCCCCCATTTGGATACCTGCTTCTGTGGCTCCAGTGCCAGTCACTGCCTGTGAAACACAGGAGTGCTCTGCAGGGTCAAAATAGCCAGAATGTCCTTTTGCAGCAGCTTTTCTCATACCCCACAGTACCTAACTGTGGGTTTGCACAGCCCAGGGGCAGCCTGGGCAGTGCGGGCTCAGCGCACACCCAGCTTGCTCTACCAGCACACGTAAATCACAGAGTGAACAAATACAGAATCCTTGGAAAGATCTCTAAGATGGCTGAGTCCAAAATTGACCTAGCACCACCACGTTCACCACGGGTTCATGGTGGGTCCATGCAGGGCTGGGGTTGGTGATAGCCAATATGATCACCAGTCCATGTATTGCACCAGGTAATATATCCCAGGTACATCTCAAGTCAAGAGCAGAGCAAGATGTATTCACACAAACATGAGTCCATTTCTTTCAGATGAGGATCAAGAGCAAAACAAACTGATAACCATCTACAAAAGACTGGATATAGCTGTATTCTGCCCCCAAAAATGCAGGTTAGAGCCCTACTTCATGCAGCTCCGTGGAACAAACACTTTTAGGGTCCAACTCACCTGACCTACTGACCAAAAGGAGCACGGGTTGTCTGGGTTTGGCTGCAAATGGGTCGATTACAGACATCCAGAGATAAAAACCTAAATAACTACAGCTGGGAAGAATGATACCAACCCTGTGTTAAGTTGTTCTGACACCAAACAGAAACACAGACCCTCCTCTGGGGCTGTCTGAAGCAGCTCTGCTGACTTCTGTGGAGCTGCACTGCAGAGCATCACTACTCCCACGAATTAAAGACCAGGCTCTTTGGCATGGTCTCATTACAAAGAGCATTTCTAGAGTCTGTTTGGGCTGCAATGAGTACAACAAAGATCTCAATTAAAATGAAAGATTATAATCCTTTTCCTTGTTTTTGCTGTTCTTTGTTTCCCCTCAACAAAACACTTGCAGATTTATAGTGAACAAGGAAAAGGGCAATAGGAGTTCTAGGTGGTAGGTTTTTGTATTGATGGGATGTAGGTTTTCTAAGAAAAAAAAATAAAATATTTGTCATGTACTACAGCCACTGTTGTATGCATCAGCACATGAAATATGACCCAAATTCCATCTTCAAAGTTATCACAAGAAATATTGTTTGTACTGAAGGTTCATAAAAGGCTCTAGCAAGTTATTACGTTTATAGTCCACTTTTTTTTTCTTTCCTTAAGATTTATTTTCAATTTTTACTCAAAAATCTGGGACCAGAAAAATCACATTTGAGCTTAAAAAAATAACCTCTTTCCTGCATTTCCTTTCAATTTGATAAGTTAGTCTTAGTACTCAACTTAGAGATACTTTCTGCAGAAATCCTTAGTTACTATACAGCCACATGTCTTAAAGCAAAGAACTGATATTTTATGAGTCATTATCGTAAAATAGAGTTTAGAGTAGATTTTAGTATTCCTATTTCCCAGCTGTATTGCTGCAATCTAGCTGCCTTCATGAAACATCAGCAAATCCCTTATCACCCTTAGTATTTGTTGGTCTTTTCTTCCTGGTTTCAGATTAATGTGCTAACAACAAAGAGAAATTATGAGAATATACATTTAGTTATTGCCCAGAAAGAGGAAAAAATTGTAGCTCCCTGAACTCTGTTACTGAGATCCTTTCCTTGGGGTGTGTTGGGCTGGAGTGCTTTGGAAAAAAGGAAGACTAAAAAATGTTTTAACTCTGCTGCCTGATAATACCAGAATAAGGAACACACAATGAAATAACAAGGAATAATGAGTAGTGGTGTGCTGACTTCTGAATCTGAGACTGCTCCTTCACTGGCTTTTAGGACATGGCTGGGGTACAACAAAAAGGGAAAAGCAAATCCTTTTGGTATATTTTTCTATCTCTAAACATGAACTGCTCACTTTAAAAGTTAATTTCTGTGAAATTTTCAGATAAACAACCAAGAGGAGAGGTTGAAAAGAAAAATGCTATAGCTTGCCCTAAAGTACCAGTGAAACTTAAGAAGCAAAGCATTGAATTATTAAAAAAAAAAAAAAAAATGCACATCTCTCTGTAACTCAGGTTAACAACATCTAGGATGGCTGCAGAACTGTGAAATCTGAAAATAGAAATATCCCATGGGAATATCCAACTGGCTGCTTATGAGACCCTGGAGACATTGTGACTGGAGATCAGTCCAGTACATTTCTGTCAGCATTCTCAGAGTGCAGAGGTCAAGCAAGGGTTCACAAAGGAGAAGGAAAAAAATGATTCAAGGTCTGTAGAATCAACTTTCCACCAAGATTTTTTTAAATGCTCAGTTTGGCTTAAGTGATGAATAAGCCTATAAATACCTACTCTAAGAAAGAGATTTTTCTGACTTAACAGGATCTTTAGGTCAGCAGACAAAGGCATAACAAGGTCCAATGTTAAAGTTAAACAAATTCCAGCTGGAAAGAAAAAAAAATGTTTATGAGAGAATAATGAATCACTCTAGGATGCTTACAAATTACAAAAAGGCTTTGACCACCCCTTCCAGTTAAAAAATCTTCCTAAAATGCAATGTCTGGGAAAAACAGCATTAATTCAGGGAGCCCTAATGCAACACAGGTTTGCCCAAATCTCAATGTACATTTACAGGCACTACTTTTCTGTGTTTTTGCAGAGGAAAATGATGCTGTGTGCAGAAAGCACCTCAGAAATTGGTTTCCAAGTGGTTCCTTACAGCAGCCACCATGGCATTAGCCATCAGCTGGGATTTCAGCACTGGAAGGTTTGCTTCAAAGCCCATTCAAGTCCAATACACAGGAATGGGAAAAAATTTAACTTTGCACCATCACCTGGGTGCATCAGAGAGTGTAAAATTATTTCCACAGTCATCATTTTTAGATGGACAGACATGAGTGTTTTATTTCCTGTTTATATACCTACACACAAGAGCAGCCCACTCCTTCCCATTCTCTGCCTGAACTCAGACCCTGCCAAACCCCTTTTGTGATTTCCCCATTCAGAGCAAGTTCCTAAATCAAAGTGAGAAGTCCCCTCTGTGCTGTCCAGTAACTATGAAAGCCAGAAGTGACCTCTACCCACCTAAGCAGAATCTCTTTCAAATCAAATGTACAAGTGCCCTCTGGCTGCTTAAAAATCTGACTTTTCTCTCCAATAATTTCCAAAACTCTGTTCTTGCTATTTTACATCACTTTTAAACAAATTTGCCATGCTTTTTAATTCTACACAAAATAATTCTATAAGAAATACAAAATAAGTATCTGTGGAAAGTGTAAGTATATTTTAATTTTGCTACAAAGTTTTGTTTCCCACTTTTTGCTTAGAATTAAACTGTCTTTAATAAACCTTGTTCTCTACACCTTCTGGCAAACCAAAGTGGTTTCAAATGCATGCCCATCAGAAAGTACCTCTCAAGAGTTACCAAATCTTTACACCAAAAGACAAGCAGAGATTTTTGTAGAAAATCCTCCATCCACTCCCACACCTAAGAAACAGCCAGCAATTTTCAAAAGATTTGAACCATGAGTCCTGCTCCAACCATTTCTGTAAGGTTGATTTGAGACAAAAAGGGGTTGGGCAATCCCACTGCCTTCGTGCATTCTCTTAACATCAGAACCACTCAGGCATATTCAGTGAAAATTTGAACAGAGGAACTGAAGGCTTAGAAGCATTTAGACCCTGAAAGTTTTGTGAAAAGAGGTTCCATTGCAGAGGAAAGAAATTAGATCAGCATTACTTAAATTAGGGAGTCAGACATCAGAGAATCCCCCTGAGCGCAGAGTGCTACAAACGCTGTTGGAAATTCAGGAAAAGTTTCAGTCAGAGCCGGCACTTAATTTGCTGGAAGATAATCCAACCCCACAGTATAAAGCCACAGGAAACCAAGATTTCAGTTTCCTCAGTCACAGAGTACACTGCATTTTTACACCTGTTTGGATCTCACTTCTGCAGCTCTCCCCAAAGCTTGTGGGCTCAGCACTAGGGAATTAACTCACACCAGCTCATAAGCCAATTTTACTAATATTTAGGGTTTGCAGGCCAAAGCACAAGACAGGGATTCACCAGCAATATCTTCAAGTTTCATGAATTATAATATTCAGGGAAAACAGCTAAGGCTCCTCCAGAAGCTGCCGTTGTCAACACAAGAGGTATCAACCAATCTTAAAAGATTTGATTAATGCCTAAGGGATTTTTATTAGAGTCTTAGAAAACATATAAGATTTTAAGAAGGATAAGGATTTTAAGAAGGATTAGCACACAAGATAATGATTTCTAAAGTGTGGAGTACTGCACAAAAGGTAAAAGGATGCCAGAAGCAAGAGAAAGATAAAAAGAGAAAGCTGTGAGAAGAGAGGAGAGGTTGGCAGGCTCAGAACAATGCGCAGTCTCAGAATAACAGGTAAATTACAACAACAAAAAAACTCTACTAAAACACATCAAACTGAGAAAAGAAGGACAGAAAAACTGCCAAAGACTGTGACCTATCTAAGGAATGGTGCAAAACCATCAGCAAATTCTGCTTGATCTAGCAAACATGCAAGCAGTTCTCTGGTAAAGGTGAAAAATTGTTTGAGGCTGCTTTGCCTCCAGCCATTTTCACCATCATACTCATGCATATCTTGTAACACTACTCCACAAGTTCAGTTTCATTTTTCATCTCCTCCAAGACATCAATTGTCTATTGATTTCTTCATTTCAGAATCCATTGGCCTCAATTTGATCACAAAGGGGATTAAGATGGCCATTGATTCAGCAACAGTGGATTAAAGTCAGTGTTGACACACTCAGTGGGGAGACAGGGCCACCAAAACACCAAACTTGCACTCAGGGCAAGCATACAGAGCTGCAGCACAAACTGACAGCAAGAGAAGACAGTCAAAATGCCAGCTCCAATGGAAAAGAATTGTTTCTGTGGAATCAAAAGCTGCAGTTGGTACCTTCCAGTTTTCGCAAAAAACACAAAATTTCCCCTCTTTCCCCAGCTACAGTAATCCAAATCAAAGTAAGAAAAGATAAAAAATATTAATTCATCTTCTCCTAATTACATATCTTGGTGTGTACTTAGCTTTTCAGTCAAACTCTTCTTCCATTCCTTTAAACAAAGTCCCAGTAACAATTTTCTTAAGCCATTTGCACAATTTCATTAGGCAAGATTCTGTTCTTTACCCTGATATATTGGCAATCAATATAGCAAAGCCAAGCCCTTCATGTATTAAAATATATCATTTTGGATCCATGCATGCAGCTGAAATTGAGGCTTTCCCCCTGATTCCTAACAGATGTTGTGCATATGTTTCTTTAAACCTTTAAGGCTTCAGAGTCAGATACAAACTTTATTTCTGCTTTACACATTTTGACAGAATCTCACTCATTCTTGCTATCACTCCTTGCTGTCTCATGAGATCTGAGTTTTATACACTCATTAATCAAACTGTGACAAGAGCTTAAAGCAGGCTAGGCATGTTTAATGTACAAGGGAGGCAAAGGTCTGAGCATATGAGCTGAGCAAGGTTTGAGCAGGAGATGTGACACTGGCCATTGGCCCAGTGTGGTTTAACAGAGGCTGCACACGCCCAGGGGACAGTCTTGTGCTTGTCTGTAACAAACAAAGTTCCCAATATGTTCCTTTTTAGTTGACTCAAGTTGTCATGACACTCAGAGAAAACCCTTCATGCCTAAGGGGTTTAAGTGGATTGGCAAGAGTTCAATTCCTTCCATTTCATTCAGCAAATGAGGATTGGGTTAACACTGGGCTAAACCCAGGATTAACACAGACCTCAGGATCAGCTGTGGGATGCCCCACCTTTGTTTCTGTTGGTGCTAGTACAGAAATGCATTAAATATTATTATGAACATTCTACAGTCAGACCATATTCCAAAGAGAGTTACTACCTAAGAACACTTGCATCAGTATTTATTGCTCTGTTGGGAGATAATGAGACATTTAATTCAAAAGCCTCTCATTGATCTGAATGTCACAAGGAATTTAAACTTGAATCAGAATAACAAAAAGTGCAGTTGCATTTAATACATTAGCCATTACATCACAATATTCTGTGACCTATGGCTGATCTTTCAGTGTTATTATCAGTGAAAAGTATCCACTACAGTAGAATGTAAGCTTAAAAGAAAACTATAAAGAAATAAAAAGTTCATTACTTCTGTCCTAAACTTTCTGTTCTCCATCTCAAGGTAAAAGAACAACACTGTGTTGGTGATAAGAACTAAACAGAAACCCTAAGGAGATTGGAAGAAAGCAATGTTTTTTATAACAACTCATCTTAAAAGAATTAAAATGCTTTTGCAGATATTTACTCTTACCAAATTAAAGAGGCTTTCCTCATACACATCTGAAGTACAGTGGGGAAAAGCTGCTATCAGGAGTCCAAGGAGATGAAAGCTTGTTGTACCTGCTAGGATGCCATGCTAAAAGAAAAAGACTTTTAGCAGCCACCAAACACATTGGTCAGGGTGAAAAAAAATGCTACAAAGAGAAACTTTAATTATTTGTTTTAATCTCATTTAACTCAGCAGGAGTCACTCAGGGAATACACTTGATGAAGTGCATTGTATTTTTCCTCAGTGAGGATGGTCTGCTAACCCCCAGCTAAGTGCCTGCCATCACATAAGGATTTCTCATTAGAATGAGAAATAATTTTTTAGAGAATAATTTTTGAGGTAAAACTAATATCAGTGTCTCAGCTGATGCTTTCAAACCATCTGCTCTGCTCTCATCCACATCATCCCTCTGCCAGCACTGGGAAATCTGCAAAAGGCAGACCCAGAGCTGCATCCTGGACAATTCAGCCTTCCCTCTGTGGGAATCAACAGCACAGCACCCACTGACTCCAGTGAGACAGGAATAAACCTCCAAAGTCTGGAAGCTTGCTCTGAGCTCCAGAAATGCTTAAAACACACACATACACATTAAAAATAAAAGAGCAGAAATTTGTTCATGGCATTCCCAACAGATTTACAATCTGTAAATGTGTAAATGGTGTGTAAATTTACATACCTCATGTTCCAACAGCAGGTAATGGGGAAGAAAAAAGGGGAGAACATTTTTTCTACAAAATTTTCTAATTCTGTAGAATTGGATAATTCCTCATTGAATTGACGGCATAAATAAGGGTTTAGCTTCCCACTTAGGACTTCTGAAATGTGATTTGTTCTCAGTAAATACTCCTGAATTCAGTAAGGAAATGCTGTGCAACAGAAAGAAAACTCTAGTGGTCACTAATGAATCCACTTAGTTGTTGCTATGACTTTACATGTTCAGGCCAACTCTGAGAATGCTCTTTGAATTTTCCTTTGGGCACAAACATGATCTAGGTAAGAGATCTCTCCCTGAAGCATAGCTCAGAAGCA
Organism: Polioptila caerulea; assembly: GCA_013397295.1. Classification (NCBI taxonomy): domain Eukaryota; kingdom Metazoa; phylum Chordata; class Aves; order Passeriformes; family Certhiidae; genus Polioptila; species Polioptila caerulea. Next base: position 1,614,723 of record VYXF01009492.1, read on the forward strand.
GTATGGTGATTTGAACAGTGGCAATCTTTAATCTTGCAATAAATTTAGTTTTGATCTTAAAATGTAGTGCTTATTACTCAAAAGGAGAGGTTTAATACATACAAAGAGCTGAACATTTATAACATACTCCTTTTGGCAAGTGGCACAACCCAGTATTTTCTTCTGACAAAAGGCTGTTGTACATATGGTAAGGCACTTGTAAGACACTTGGTAAACACCTCAAACACTTCCTCCCTCTTGTGTTACCTTATTCATAGAAATAATCTAATGAGCTCTTTACCTCTTCAGCATTAGCCTTTTGACTGGTAATACCTGTGCATCACTGCACACCCAGGTGCTTTGCCAGTGCACCTGCATCCCCTGATTCGTGGATCCCCTGATCCAAAATGGAGAGGGATGCATTTCACAGTCTCCAAGGCAGCTTTGCAGCTGGCTACCTTGACCTACCCAAGCAGTTTCCATTGGCATCCCCAGTGAGGTGTCGTGCCCACCTCTGTGTTCCCCCAGCCAGGAGCAGCCTGGGTCTGCACACCCCACTGATCACAGGGTGATCTGTGCCACATTCACCCTGTTGGGCACAGGGGGGCTGGTAAAGGCAGTCACTGACACTGGCATTGTGGGAGGTTTTCAGTTCACCAGCTCTCTCTCACCAGCAAAATCTATGCTAAGGTCCCATTTATCAAAGTCCCCTGAAAAGCCAAGCAGGAAAATCAGGGTTTTCCATGCAGCTGTTTAAAAAAAAAACCAAAATAATATTGCGAATTCTTTCACATCAATAAATCCTGTCCAAGCCTCATCCTAGTTTTACTACATGACAGGGATTACCATGGCTGAACAAGGCAGAGAGCCCGAGCCTGCCTGTTTCTCCAGCTCTGTTTGACTGTCCTGTATCCATGAGCAGATGTTAGCAGCACACAGACAAAACCACTGGAGCGTGAGTCCTCAGGCCACAAGGCAGAAGTTCTCCTCCTTTCTAGTACTCCCCCTTGGCTGGAATCAGAAGGGCTCTCAAGTACCATAGATGACATTCACTCCACATCTCTCCAACCATTTTCCCCCCAGTTTTCCAGCTAGAACATGGCAGGGCTTGGCTTGCTGCCAGGATTTGTAACCTGCACCTGTGTTCTTGAAATAAATGTTTGTGTTTATCTTCTCTTTCATTTCTCAGCATCTCTAATTGACATTTCCTTGTAAAGGCTGAACACTACATTAATTCTATGACTTTCTGTGTCTTCATGGAGCTCTAATGATCAGAAACATTCCATTCTCCTAATGCCTTGTGCTCCTAACAGCACTTCTTGTTTCAACCACACTTGTTCTATAAGTGGGACAGACCTATAACCATCAAATAATATATGTGAGCACACAGATCCTTTACTCCCTCTCAGCTTTTGCAATCTTTTCTGGTATCTGTAAATCACAAATGCAAAAGCATTTCTCTAAATGCTGTTCTGCAGATACAGTGCTGTGATGTTGACTTTTCTCTGTTTATTCTTTCCAGCACTAGCAGCCAGGTAAAGAAGTCAACCAACAGTTATCCAGCTCAGTGTAAAATAAACACCCACACTCATCCACCTCTCTGTTCTATTTAAATTACTCAGAGCTGGAGTAGTAAACACACAAGATTAATGTTTCTTGCAAACACAACATCTTGTTATGAAACAAATCCCGAATTTCAATAGCAAAATCCTGTGGAACAGTACAGTTAATTCATTAATTTACCAAGAGGATGATGGCATCACTCTTTTTGGGAAAAGAAAATTCTCGTGACCAGAGCAAATAAAAGTAGAATGTTCTTTCAGAAGAGTTTTTTTTTCACCTGCACTTATGTATGGTTTCATTTGAATAATTTATTAGTACCTGTGGTATGGCTGACAAACTACTTTTGTCTCTCTTGATAATTTAGTGAAAGAAGATACAATTTTGCTATGTTTCAAAGCAAGATCATCTCTTGTACTTAGATGTCATTTCTGACCTGTGAAGCTTCAACTCATCCTTCTGGGAAATCTGGAGTTAGGAAGATGCTAGCAAAAGGCTCATTTCTGATGAATGCAACATTTTCTGTTCCATTGTATATACTGCTGATGTTAACAGCATTCTGCTTTTCTTTTTCTTGATTTAATGTACAATTTCAATAACTGCTGGGACAGAAAATTTCTGTAGTATTTCTATGGGCTACAGTAGGAATCCTTCCACCCATTAAATTCACCAAGTTATTTTCAGCTTGTTCATCCTCATCTAATCTATTGCACTTACCCCACAGTCCATTAGTGCTTGTCTTTACAAGTGCACGTTTTATGTCTGAGAGGAGCACTGCAGCTTACCTGCTGGTGACCAACTTGCAGCCCATCTCAGTTTCCATGAAGTTTCCCTCATTAGAATCCTGATGCCCAGGGGTTTTTTTATTACATTCAAAAGTATTTTTAGCAAGAAACCACTTCAGTAGTTCTCAGAATTTTTCACCTGTGGCATTTCCTTCTTAACAAACCTTTGGTGGCACCAGGAGATGGAAACACCTGTGGATCTGGGAAGCTCAGGAGGATATCCCATTAGATTGCATCCATTGCTGACATTCCATTTGCAGTTAATGCTCCTGAAGTAGCAATTGTGCCTTGCCAGGAAGGGAACACTGCTGATTCCTTCTTCAGTGTCCATCTCTTCAGATGACACCTGCATGTGACCTAAAATTATTAAATACATTGTAGGCAGCAAAACAGGTTTACTGATACTTTTCAAATAAAACTAAAAAGAGAAGATGTATAAAGAACAAAGGATACAGCATAGGTGACCATCAGGAAGGAGTTACTTATCTGACAATTTTATCATATATAGAAACCTGGACTTCAGGGAAGACTGAAATATACCCCTGAGACACTTTAGTGCTCAGTATCAAGTTCATCATTTAAGATTCTAGGAAAAATCATTCATTCATGCAACACTTAAAAGAACAATGGATCATAAACTTCACTAGAAACTTCAAACTGATGAAGTCTCAGCCACTACTGACATGTTAAAAAAAAATCAACTGTGAGACAATTTCTTAGAGTAGCCTCATCCTGGCCAGAAAAGAAGATTAATGCATAAATATTACCATATGCACACGCTCTTTTACTTTACAAAAATTATTTCAGCCATGGACTGACTCCCCCTGGTGAGCACCAATCCCAGGGTGCCTGGGAAGCTCTAAGCTGACACAGAGGGAGCAGGGCCAGATGGACTCAAATCAGTGGATTACTTATGTATTTACACTTGGTTGCATCAGAGCCTTAAAGGGCTTATGGCCAACACCAGAGGTGTTACCACCCCATCAACAAGGCAAGACATAAGCCCTGAAAGAAAGAAAAGCTTTGCATTTTCTGAAATGAGCAGACATATGATTTTCCATGGATCACTGAGGGAAGCAATAATTGCAGTTTAGGCAGGCAGAGTTTCTCGGTTGCTCGTGGTGGATCATCAAAAGGCAGCATGCAAATGGGGCAGATGTCAAAAATTTCTACAGTTTTTGACAGCAAGACAGCTGAAACACTTTGTTGCCAAGGTCCTTGGAGGAGCTAGAAAATGACAGGGCTACAGAAGGGATAGAAGGGTCCATTGGATTACCCACAGCCACTCATATGGATACCCCAAGAACAACAGCACAGGAGGAGCATGAACCTTGGAGAGCACAACAGGATACATCTTCACAGTTTTATGCCAAAATCTATCAGCTCTTCCTCCATGTACTTTATACATATATATAAACCATCCCCAACCAAAAAANGGGGTGTTACCACCCCATCAACAAGGCAAGACATAAGCCCTGAAAGAAAGAAAAGCTTTGCATTTTCTGAAATGAGCAGACATATGATTTTCCATGGATCACTGAGGGAAGCAATAATTGCAGTTTAGGCAGGCAGAGTTTCTCAGTTGCTCATGGTGGATCATCAAAAGGCAGCATGCAAATGGGGCAGATGTCAAAAATTTCTACAGTTTTTGACAGCAAGACAGCTGAAACACTTTGTTGCCAAGGTCCTTGGAGGAGCTAGAAAATGACAGGGCTACAGAAGGGATAGAAGGGTCCATTGGATTACCCACAGCCACTCATATGGATACCCCAAGAACAGCACAGGAGGAGCATGAACCTTGGAGAGCACAACAGGATACATCTTCACAGTTTTGTGCCAAAATCTATCAGCTCTTCCTCCATGTACTTTATACATATATATAAACCATCCCCAACCAAAAAANAAAACAACCCCCACAAAAAAAAAAAAAAAAAAAAAAAAAAAAACCCAATACATGAAATGGCTGAAAAGAGTTTATTCTTTCTCTGCTGCCACTAACCATGGATATACAAAAATGTCTCCCAAAACAGGTTGTTTCTTTATGCTTCAAAAGGAAACAATCCATTGTCTGTTGATGTGCCAGGCAGCAGTGAAACTTCATTTAGAATAGTTGCAGGTGTAAAAAGGTTACTGCAGTGAAATAAATGGCTGAGACTTCAAGAATGCAACCTCATTTGGAGCTGCTATTTTTAATATGTCTAAAGTTCAAAGGAAAACAAGAATAAATATTTGCTTCCAGTCAGGTGCTTCATTCTCATACAGTGTCACAAAGCAGAGCACCCTGAGAGAAGCATCCTTTGATCTGGAAGTTTATGTAACTTCACTTTTCAGTCACTTGTCATGTGCCAAGGGAATTTCAAAATTACAGGAAATCCATTTGTCAGCCTTCAGCACAGCAAAATGTTCGAGGACATCCACAGAGATAATTACGTGTATATCGAAAGGATCTCAAATATTTTCCAAAGATTACCTCTTTCTATAGGGACAAGGTGAGGGTTACATTTTCTTCACAGTGGCAAAGATGAAGATTGTGGAAAGACACTTTTGACTGAATAGTAATTATGTGCTAAAATTGCATGTTAAAAATTTCAAGGTGCTGTCTTAGGAGCAGAATAGTCTCATCTGGGATGTGCTCAAGTCTGTGAAACAAAGGATTCAGTGAAGAGCAAATTATAACAAAAAAAACCAAAAACCAAACCCAAATCACAGTACAAATTCTTTAGTCGGATGTGTTTAGTCAGATTTATTAAAAAACACCTCATGGCAAAAAAAAAAATCTCAAAAATTATTTCATTCTGTGGCATGAGCCGGCTCCTGAACAGCCAATTTCATAGCAAATAAGATAAACTTACCCTGATTCTTTTTCTCTGGGAAGAAAAAAAGTTGACTTTTAAGGTCCTAAACATTGAGAGACTAAATCTTAATATAAGGTTGGAACTAAACTTTTTTTTTTTTTAAACACATTGTACTGACTTGCTCAGTACAGTGAGTACACACAATCTTCCAGAACCTTCAACATCAGTTTCCTCCAACTTTTTTAAAACATGTGGAATTTATTACATCCTTTCCTATCTCCATTGCAGCCACAGAAAGAATATTTTTCTCTCTGAAAGGATTTGGGCAGATGCAGCATCTTGCTGAATACGGATTCTGCTAAGGCTGAACTTCTATTAAAACTGTCAGTGGAAGAGGTATGGATTTTTATGACTAGGTTTATGAAAACAAAATATACTGAAATATATAAAAACTGATAACATGCAGCATTTTCGCCAATAAATTGAGGCTTGGGGAGACTGACAGTACATTGCAAAGCAGCAGAAATATACATTTGAGATAAAATGCAAGTGATTTACCAAGGGAAATGCTGTTTTCCTGGGAGAATGTCTAAAATAAGGCCTTTCCTCATGATCATGTTCATTATGTTCTGCTGGCAAAAAGCCAGTGAGGCCCCAAAGGTCACAGGTTGTGTTTTGGAGGACACATCAGACCAGGATCCATCCCCTGGTGCTACACACAGAGCCCACAGTGCTTCCCACAGCTTTGCTGAAGGAGCATTTTCAAAAGAAAAACCTCATTTTCCAGTAAAACTTTTCAGATAACACCAGCTCCTGCTAAAAAGCTAATCTACCTCTGCTTTTAAATGCAACATTTATGCTTTGCTAGATCCACAAATTAAGTATCCATATCACATTTGCTCTGTGGTTTTTTCTTAGTGTGCTATTGCAAATGAGTAAAATCTATAGTTCAGAAACCCTGGGCCTCGCTGAGATAGCTCTAAAAAAGCCCAGCTTAGAGATAACAAAAGAGCCTTGGAATCATCTGATGGTCTCTATTTTGTGGGTTTAATTTAATTTTTTTGCTGAAGTCAAAAGCATTCTGTCTGCAGAGCACTCGGAGCTGCAACAGTGACTGCGTGAACATCAAATTCAAACAAATCTCACTTGTATTGTTTCATCCTATGGAAATGGTCAGGACTTACAGGAACAAGCATTATTATTTATTTTGGGTATCATTAAAGCCAGGATGATTGTTCTCGAAGATAGATTTAGATATAAGAGTGAGCCAGAGGGAGCTGAATCTACAGAGAAACTTTGCTGAAAGATCACTGGAAATTAAATCTGTTTCAGATGCATTCAAAATAGGTTGGTAAGCAATTCTCCTGGAGAGCTTCCAGGGCTTTGTATGGCTTTTGAATGATTACAGATTCCTAAAAAACACAGAATGTGGCATAAAAATCCCACCATCAACTCTGGATGATGACTTTATAGGCTTAGTGGTTATCCTACTCTAATTATACATAAAACCCATTTTTTTTTTTTTAATAGAGCTCAGCTTCTGTATATTATCCACATTACTGGAAGATGCAGTTTTGTCTAATTTGTGTCTTATGCTGAAAGAAAAACAGTACTTTTAGCTTCTAGTAAATTGTCCTGAAGGTTTTCAGTGCTGCCTGGCAGACTCAGATATAAAGTGTAGCAAAAATAGAATTTAATTCCAATAATGAAATTCCAATTTTATACTGTGATGAGATTAAGAAAACCAGGTAACATTACAGGATAAATTATGGGTATGTAAAACTGCAGCATGCAAAACATTAGGCCACTATTTTATTACTCAATTACATATTAATATGAAATTAAAAGACATCATGGTGTGATTTTATTGCTAACCACATCTGTTTGCATTTTTTTATAGCCAGCCACTGAGTCCTTTCATAAGAAATTTCCTTCTTAAAGCCTGAATTACCATGCCAAGAGGAAATCTTTTAAAATTCAACAATCAAAAAGGCTAATCAAAAATGTTTAATAAAGGCCTTCTACTGGAAAATGGTGCTCATTCAAAGCATTCTCTTAGGATAATTTCAAACTTTAAATGAAAAGCCTAAACCACTATGAATTAAAAGGGGATTGAGGGTGGGAAGAAAGAGAGAGAGAAAAATGTTATAAAATCTGGCCAGAAATACATGTTCTAAAGTGGTTCAGCAGTTTCCAGTGCAGATTTTGGTGCTGTTTTTTCTCTCCTGGTACTTGGGCCAGATCCCAGACTTGGCTGCCCAGCCCCTACATCTTCAAGGTGACTCAGCTCAAGAATACAGCTCACCCAGCCCTGTGACAAACAAAGTATTTACAACTCACCTCCAGCACAATTCCTAAGTGCCACAGCTTTCTTAATTTCTTAATTTACCTTTTTCCCATTTGCAGACAAAGAAAAGGGAAGGTGGGAGCAGATGGATTTGTTCTAGTTAGTATGGACAGGGCACACATGGAAAAACTCCAAGTCATGTCTAAGCCATGCTGGTTGGGTCTAAATTAGGGTATTTTGTTTGGCTCAAAGCAGGAAGGAGGTTCTCAAGTGAATATCCATTATTTTGGTCTGCAGCACAGTGTTGACATGTAGTTTCCTCTGGAGGAAACTACACCAGAAGCTCTTCCCCAGGTGTTCACCAAAAGCAGTACAAATCCCACTCCCAAATGGGGTGTAGGGCTACAAACCAAGGGCTGCTCCTTTGAACATCCTCAGACTACTCATAAAGGGGAAAAACTCACTCCAGAGCAACAGGTTTAGTTTGGTTTGAAATAAAATCCATTATAGTATGAGGCTAAAGGGGGTACTCAGCATCATCTCCTTTGAAGGGTCTTTCCTAACACAAACACAGCCAATTCTGTCAAATTCAGGTAAATAATTTCCAGGCCTATGTGCAGAAAGAGCCATAGCCAAAGCTCCCTGGTGCTCATATAAATTTAATTATCTCCATCTAGTGCTTTTATTGGGTCTTCAGACTGGTACATATGCACTGGAACAAATGGTGCTCAGAGCTCTGTGGAAATCAGCCTGTCCTCTTCTTGTCAGTGCTAAACATCAGCCTGGATACAAGACAAAATCCAGGCACAAAAGCAAAGCAATCTGCTTTCTTATTTTCAAGGGTGAGAACAGCACCACTGCAGCCTCGTGCAGTTATTTAAATGTTTTTCCCCACCAGATGAACCTCACGAGACAAATATCTAATTTTCTTGGAGTTCCCAGAGAGGCAGCAGTCATAAAATCCATGTTTCAGCATCCTGCACACAGCACAGACAATGTCAAGCAGAGCAGATGTCACCATGCTCTCACATAGAAATGAGGGAGCAAACAAGTGGCCCGTGTCTTCCCTGCACCTGCCAGAAAAACAGGCGAGAGGCTCGTGTGTTTTGCAAACAAAATTCACTTTGCAGCTTCTGAACAGCTCTGAGCAGTACAAGCCACTGAAAAACTGAGCCCCCATATGAAAGCTGTAAAATCTTCCTAGCAGGGTTCCTGCACATTAGCAGCAGAAAAGAAATGGCAGGGATACAGCCACAGCCTCGGGTGTGCATTTTCACCAGCTCGTGGCTGTGACACCTCCATGGCTCCAGGAGGGACCACTTGTGGCTCACCCATGTGCAGAAGCACCCAGAGCCACTGGCAAACCAACCTTCCTTGTCTGTGGCTCTGCAGAAACACAGAGCAAAGACAATCCTTATAACAAGGGAAAGCTGGAGGCATCGAGTGGAATAAAGAAACCCAAACCCACAGCTTTGAACAGGAGGTACATCCTGTGAATAAGGGTGCTGAGGGAAGTGAAGTGACATGTTGTTTGCTGGAGGAACACGTGTCTGGCAGCCAGTGGGAGGCACAGAAGCAGGCAAAAATGTTGAAAGGAAACCAAGGAGACAACCAAAACACAGCCCTTGCAATGGGGTACAGGAGTCTTTTCCAAGGGGTGGAAGAGGAGTTGGAATGGTACATAAGGATGCAGGAGTAGGAGGTAGAAAAGAGCCGAAGTGATTCAGCAGGACAAGCAGTGTCTGCTCATTGTGAACCTCATTCACAACTGCGCTGACTTCTTGGGCCAATCCATGATTTACTCATTAAATACTGCAATGTCAGTCATGAAGTATCAGCTGGGGACATCTGTATTAGTGTATGAAGGTATTCAGAATGAAACACCAGACACAAATGTTCCTGTCTCTCCTGTCAAATCCCCAGGCACTGGCCGTGTTATACCCACACCTACAGGCTCCCATTGGCCTCACAATTCCCTGGAACCTTGCAGACAGCCTCTTGAGCACAAGCTATGATCCACCCCTGCTTTGGGCTTAGCAGTGAGGGAACAGTGCTAAGGAGAAGCTCTTTTGTTCATCTTCCCAAAAAGAGTTCCTATTCTGAAGAAGGTGCTTCCCCATTATCACTGTCCTTGTGAGATAAACTACCCTGGGATCTGTGCCTGTCAGGAAAAACAAATTGCAATAGCCAAGAAAGTGATAATGAATTCAGTGCCATAGCCTCCAGTATTAAAAATTAAGTCATGCCCTATGATATTTACCTAGAAGTGATCTGCAACTGTTTCCTCCAGGCATTAAACAACGAGAATTAATCAAGTTGTATGCAAGGAAAGGGCATGGCATCCCCTCTAGTAGCTGCTTTGCTTTCTGTACTTGTCACACCTTTTACCCATTTCAATTAAGGGTTAAGCTTTTAGGGCAGCTGAGCTATTTCTAAAGTAATAACAGTGACTCAATGAGCATTATTTATCTCCCTATGCAAATGGTAAACAGGGGACAAATACCTAAATTTAGTGTTTGGCCAGGCACCAAATGTTGTATCAGGAAGTGATATTCTCTCAATGCCAAATTAGAAGTGAGAAAGGCAATGAATTATTGGGTACACCTCTTTGTCTTTAATTTACATTGCCCCTTGTGCTAAGGTCTCTGTAGCAGCCTGATAATAACGAAACCAGAAACCACTGATAGTGCAGCTGAGCAAAGCAGAACACAGATGAGCTCTGTGAGACTAAGCACCATTTGTCAACAGGCTGTTTTCAGCCTGAAATCTGCTGCAAGAGCAATCCCCGACTCTGCTTTTTTGGTAACAGCAGTATGAAGGAGAGAGTATTGCACAGGAGATGGGAAAATCAAAGTCATGCAAACTCAAACTCATGTCCCATAAGCATTGCACCACCTGTCTGGGCATTTCAGTGCCAGGCTGGGAGCAGCAGCTCAGGCTACAGCAGGATGTACCGACAGCTGAAAATTCAGCTGGCAATAAAAGGGTCATATGTCATTTATAGATTCAACTCACCTTCTGACAAGCACAGCAGGTAGCTGGGATGACACAGGTCTGAATGGTTGTTCTCTTGCACCCTAAATGCTTGCAGCCAAGGCAGGGGATGAATCTGTTCAACAGCACCTGATCCCTTCTCAAGGCCAAGCTGGGAATAACATCTCATCTGGCTGGCAAGAGGGAAGCATCATCCAGGTACTTGAGGAGGGACAACTGGGGACACACAGCCAGGGCATTGTGTGAGAACTGTGAATATCTCACATGGGCTGGCTACAGCAGAATGATGGAGCTGTGCTCATTTACAGACCTTTTGTCCTGGCAGGAAAGGATCAGAAGGGACACCCTGCAAGGGAGATGCAGGGACCAAAGGAACAATGGGGCTGTCACCACCTGCAGCAGGTACAAATCTGAATTGCTGAGTCAATAGCTGGAGCACCAGCATCTGCAGGGGTGGGAGCATCCTTCAATGTTTTTTCTTCGTCCTTGGAATGCTCTTAGCAGGGCAATTCAATTTTTATGGCAGATTCTAAAATCTGAGGTGGGTGTAAGCCACACATAGCAGGGAAGGAGCAGCAGAGAGGATCAGCTGCACTGTGCCTCCCTCCTCTCATGGCAGTAAGTTAATAATTCACAACTCTTTAATCCTCATCTCTGTCTATTCCCAGAAGTTTTGTGATTCTCTATTAGCTCCTCAACTCTCAACAAATTGATATGCCTCATACTTTGTTTGCAGTATACCCTTCATTAAATTTAGATGCCTGCCATTCGTCTTGTGTGCTCCTGCTGAGAGATGCAATAATGGGGAATGCTGGGACCCAGGAGATTTTGTGGGATAAGGAGGACATGGAAACATTCCTTTGCCCTGCCTACACACCTTCATGCAACCCCTGCTGTCTCCAGAACCCAAGTGAAGGAGAACAAATGACTGACACCACGAGTGGTTCCAAACATCAGCACTCTACTGTTCTTCCAGGCAACCTTTGTACCATTCATCCTACATTCATCACACCTCTGTGCCCTCTCTACCTGTGGTTGCTCTGTCCACCTCAGCATTCCAGGTCTCTTTACCTTCAACACTGCTCCCCTGCCCTACACAGCTGTAGCCCATTAGGGATGAGGCTCAGCCCCATTCCCAGTCACCACAAACTGTGTGCCTGCACCCAAGAACTCTCTCAAGAGCCCAAAAACTTCCCATCTAGCCACAGATGGAACTTGCTGGAGCTGAGCCATTAGCTCAAAATCCCTTTCTTCCCCATGGAAGGACCTTACAAACACAATCTGTCTGCCTTGCTGTAGATACTCTTGTGGTGGTGGTTGAGTCTGTACTGCTGAGCTTCTCTTGGTTATGAAGGCATTACAGAAGGACTCCTAAAACAACTACAGCTCTTTGGATTGCGTCTTTCACCCTTCCCAAACCTCCTGAAATTGTTCTTGAAGTTTTTTTGTTTGTTGTTAAGGGGGTTTACCCCTAAAGAAAATTATTCCCCATTTCTTTCATTCCATTACACAATTCTTTCCATTTGCTTAACTTTGGGGGACTGTCAGAGATTTTTTCTTTTAGGCTGTTCTAACATCCACCTTGCTCAAGAAACAGTAAGGCCTGATTTAAGGTAAGACAAAATTCAGTAAAATATGCCTCCCTTTTGGACAAGATCACTCTTTTTAGACTATAAAACCAAATAATTTCATGGGAAACAATCATGTAAAACATAAATTACAGTTCTCCTGTTTTAAAGACTATTTTCCTTACTGCTCCCTAGAGTTCCCAATGTAATATTTATTTCAGTTTTGCATGATATTTAGCACTCTTGTGAAGAAGATCGGCCACTTAATGATAGCAAAATATTTATGTCAGCAGCATGTTTATGAACAAAAGCCATTCAACCTCTTCTAATGCATTGGTCCTACCAATGTACAAACCCAATACAAGAACAGCACTGGGGAAGCCACCAGAAAAATAAACCAAATACCTCACTACTTAATGGCCTTCAGATTTATTGAAAATAAATCAAATATTTTCACTATGAGCTTGAGTGAGGAAAGAGACCATTTTGTGAGAAGTCTGCTGCAGAATAATATAATGTCTGCTGTGAAACTCTTCACTGCATACTTCTATAATCTTTAGGGGGGCAGAACTTGGCTTTTTTGAACATTTCTGGAAAATGAAGAGTAAAGAAATATCTGCTGAAGATATCAGCTCTCCCCAGTGGAAAAATCATTCTTACCAAGGCCGTGGATGTGGGCTGGTGGGATGAACCCCATGACAAATATCCACAGCTGGGCCTCAGGGCAAGCAGACATGCTGCTTCCCTCGAGCTGTGAAACACTGGCTGCTAGAGACTTCCCCTTCAGAGCAAAGGTTTCATGCTTTTATGATGCATATTCAAAAGCTTTTCTTGTCAAATAGCCAATTTTCTTAAGAAATTTAAACATCTTCATGGCTTTTTGCTTCACCTGTCTCCTTCTTGGAGGTTCTTTGAGGTAGACAGGACCCTGCACCCACCTTGGATGCTCTGGACAAAGGGGTATCAATATTGCACAGGCTTATTTCCCTGCACTGCACAGCACAGCACATGCTGAGCTCCAGAAACACACGGGAAAAGTCAAACATAAAATTCAATGCCTTCTCAGTTGGAAAGAAAAGTGCATTTCTTCCCAACACAACACATCTGACATGCAATTGCACCAACACAGGCACAGGGGAGCTGCCCTGCAGGATGGCTGAGAAGAAAGGCAGCAGCAGAGAAATTGTAAGCCTTGTCCATGGCTGGCAGTGACAAGCCAGCAGCCACAGCCAGGACTCGATTTGGAGAGTGACCCGAGCAGCCTTTAGATCACAGCTTGCACCATCCTCCAGGGCCTTTCTGCTCGTGTGCAGTGTGCACTCTGACAGCACAAGACTTTGTCTTTTTCTCTCTGTATTGCAACAAAGAGAAAAAGCAAACAGTCACAACTCGTTCTCAAGGAAAGATACTCACTCAATACACACATTTGGGGAAGCTTCTGGTAGTGTTGCAGCTTTTTATTAACCCTGAAAATACAGAGCAGAGGGCTTAGACTTCTGCTACACCAAGCTTTAGTGTCTCCCTTCAGACAGTGAACTACTATTTAAAACTTACTGAGGGCATTATAATCTCTTCAAGTCCTGTAGTGAATTTATCTTTTGCCACTGTTTGTCAGCCTGACTCTGACTAGTGGCCAAAAATCTACCTTAATACCTCAGGAAGCTCAGTCTCTGCCAGCTGTGCAGGGCCTCCTTCATTCTCCTCAAGTAAGAAGCTATTTCAGTAGGAAAACACAGCACTGAAGCTGCTTTTTATCAGACTGCAATCACTAATTCAGCCCTCTCACAAGGATGCAGAGAGCCAAACATCTTTTTGCTTTTTTCCACAGGCCTTGATGAAGCTGGCATTATCATGCTAAANTCAGAGACTGCAATCTCTAATTCAGCCCTCTCACAAGGATGCAGAGAGCCAAACATCTTTTTGCTTTTTTCCACAGGCCTTGATGAAGCTGGCATTATCATGCTAAATTACAGTTCAGGACTGCTGTGCATGTTCAGATTTATCAGAAGAAAGCTATTAAATGTCTTCAGTACGGTGCCAATTATGCAGTCCCCAACATATAATTAAGTAAGGCCCCAAAGTGTGTATTTTAATCAATCCCTGTTCAGCAAAGCACTTATGTGCTGGTGCTTTACTTCAACACTCATCTAGCAAGCACATGGGTCCTTTTGTGAACAAGGAAAAATGTGGTAGCAGTAAGAACTTCACCAGTGCTATTGGGCCAGGCACTACTGGGATAAGATACTGCATTATTTGGATAATGGAAATATATCATGAATAATTTTCAAAGTATCTCAGTAAATCAGGAGCCAAGACCAGTTTCTAGGTGGGCCTCAGCATGGAGTTGTAACTAGGGCAAGGTAAGGACAAAAATACACAGGTTCTGGAGAAATTAGTATTCTTTACTACATGGTATACAGCTGGATAAAACTTGCTGACTTCAGGCAGCAGAAATCTTCCTACAGGCCTGTAAAGCTCAGATTTATCATGTTTGACCTGAGCTGGCCCCAGGTAAGCTATGCTGCTTAAAAAACTTACCTAGGATTTGCCTGCAGTCAGTGGAGAGCACATGTAGATGCCAAGGATGAGAGGAAATGGCTTCAAGTTGCACCAGGGGAGGTTTGGATTGGATATTAGGAAAAATGCCTTCACTGTAAGGGTTGCTAAGCATTGGACCAGGCTGCCCAGGGACATGTTGGAATCATCATCACTGGAAGTTTTCATAAAACTCATGAATGTGACACCTGGAGATGGTTTAGTGGTGAATATGGTGGTGCTAGGTTAGCAGCAGGGGTCTTTTGCAGCCTTACTGATTCTATCAATCTATCCCATGTGGAGGTTTCCAATAAGGGCAGGATGAGTTGTGCTCTGTTTCTCTGTTGTTTTTGTTGGATAACCCCACACAAGTAGTTTAGATTCAACACATGAGCTTCACCTGACCAAATTCAAGTGTCCACCCAAGCTGCCTCTCTGTACTAAAGAAAATGTTGATGTTGTACACTAACTAGGCACAAGCTAAGCACCTAAGCTGAAATAACTCATACCCTAAACACATTTATTTATCTCCAGCCCAGCCCACACTGACCAGCTCAGCTGCAGAAAGGAGCTACATCCAGCCCCATAAATGTCAAAGCACTGCTTTGGGCACGGTGTGTTATCACAGATGGCCCCCAAATGCCATCCCAGAATGGCACAAGTCTGGAGTGGCTCCCCAAGCACCACTGTGAGCCATGGGAGCTTGGTGGCACCCCAAACACCCCACAATTAACACCAATGTCACCTGAGGGGAACCCCTCCCTCTGTCACAGCTCCCTAGGGTGCAGCAGATCTCCTGCCAGCTGCCAGGCAAAGCAATAAACAAAAACAGGTGGTAAAGGCCAGGCATTCACACACATCATGGGCTTCCTTAATGAACAGAGGCAGCTCCATTTGACTGCTCCCACTTGCAGCTGGCATCAGGCATGGATCATTTCAGAGCAAAGTGGTGTATCTACCCAAAAAACAAAGAACCTATGAAAAACGTGTATTGACTTAGAAGTTGCTGTGCAGCCTGAGCTACAGCAGTGAGAGCCTCTCTGTAATCCATTACAGCTGTGCAAAATGTAATAAAACTACTACAAGGTGCTCTAATTCCATTTACTAATAATCATAAAAGTATTTGAGAGGCGTCTGATGAACCGTTTACAAGATGCATTTTTCAAAGATGATTTGTAGTCCAAAGAAAAGCCTTTAATACCATATAAATTAGATTTTATGTATGACAATATTTAAAACCATTGCAAAGGAGGTGTTTTGTTGTTTTATAGTCGCTGTTCAGTCTTCATTGAATAATTTCTTTGAAGAAAATTCTTGGCTTCTGAGTTCTTCCCAATGAATCATAGAGCAGGAGTAATATCATAATTTATCTTTTTTTTATCTGCAGATGCCATTGTGTTCAGTGTAGCTCTACCCAGTTAATCTGCACAACTTCTGATTAATTGCATTTACTAAAACACACAAAATTATTTTTCACTTCACCAACATCCTGAGCAGCTCCACTGACAAATAATCTCCTACAATATACAAGCACACAAACATTTTCCTCTTCTCAGAAACAGGGGCTGGGTATGCCAGGGAAATACACAGATAAATAAATCAGCCATTGATTGATCTGCTGCAGCATTGATGTCAGCTAGTTTGATGGGTTCAAAGTGACTGCTGTGTTTTTATTTTTGTCTTACCATCAGCTTTTGCCATCACTAGACACTTGTGTGGCATCTCAAAGAAAAGGGCTGGTCTCACTCCAAAGCCAGATGCATGTGGGGGGTTCCTTACACATTTACTTCATGCCATCTCTGATCTGTCACTCCTGCAGAAAAATTCTCCTTTAAGGTACAATTTCCCTCTCTCCCATTTCCTCTGGGAAAGCAGGAGATTCTTGCTGGCCCCTGTGAACTTCAGGCTGGCTGTTTCACTGAATTTTTCCATTATGCTGCAATAGTGAAGATGTGTCCACTCCTTGCACCTGGCATGGCCCTGCAGACAAAAGCAGACATCAAGCACTTTCTTGCACCTGTGCCAGCCTGATTCCAGGCTTGCCTTAATCGCCTCTCCTCCAACCCAAAGCCACCCAAACAAGGACCACATTTCCTTCTCCCATATACATTTTTCACCCACTTTCCTTTTGAAAAGCTGGGCTAAGAACACTTGCCCTTAACCCTCACAATGCCATGTGATTTGAATATTGAGTCACAAAGGAGTCAAGTTTTTCATTTGTCCACCAGAGTAAAACACAATCTATAAAACACAGTGAAATAGAAAATCTGTCCCTCCACAGGATTCCAGAGCCCTTTCAGCAAACCACAATGTCTCCATGAAAAGTCTCACAGAAGCAGCAGTGCTGGCTAATGCTGCCAGTGGAACATGGGGTATGTTAAAAGCAGCACAGTCTCACACAAAATTCCTCTGCCAACTTCATTCAATCATCCCCCACCTACTGCTTGTGCTTGTAAAAGAAAAATGAATAAAAGAAGAATGCTGGAAATCTGAGCTGCACTAGGCTGCCATATATTTCTTTTTTTAAGTGTGTACCAAGACCTATATTACCATCAGCTTTTATTCCCCTTTTTACCCATTGGTGGCACAAAGCAAATGCCTTATCTCCAAAAGTTTCCTCGTTTTTTTGCAGGGGCAAAGGGAGTCTCTGAGGTCAGCTCTAACAGCAGACAGAGAAGGAAGAAACCTCTGAAATGAAATACCACAAACTGAAAGTGCTGGGATGAAAAAAATTTTGACATCCCTCCCATCCTGGCCTTCCTCACCAAATAAATGTCTGGGGAATGTGAGAAAAAAAATTCAATAAATTTATATTATTTCTTGATTATAAAAGTCACCGTTTTCCTTTAAAGCTTATATAGAAAAAAAAATACTGTGTAAAAAAACTCATTCCAGCCATGCTGTCCAGCAAAGACATTACGGACTCTGGTTTAAGGATTTGTCCCTGCCATAAATTTTGATCACTAAAATGTCCCATATAATTCTCAGCTACTTACAGTTATATACATACACCACATAGACAGTTCTACTCAAGTGTAAGACAGACTTTTGGACTTTTTTCCAGCTCAGCTTATCATTTTTAACAGTTTAAGCTGGACAGAAGAAAAATATTTCCACTGTAACAGAGGAGTCCTGTTTTCATGGTTACATTTTCATGATACCCAAGCCTTAGCCACACTCCTGGAGATCAGCTCTGCTGGGTTCTGAATAATCACCATCCCCAGGAGAGTCTGGGTAACACTACAGGACTAAAGCCAAGGCAACCAGACATGCCCAGTAGAGTTATCAGACTCAGTGCCCACTTTCCTGCATGTCAGACACCAAACAAGCATTTGCACCATTCAGATCTCAGCCCATCACCTTCCCTTCCCCACACACACGGCCTGTGTGCTCCTGATTTCCCTGGCCCTCCCTTCATGGACTGTTATATTTGGAGCAGGACTTCAAATACACACAGGAAAGTCCCTCATATTTCACTGCAGTCAGAGCAGCTGCTTTATGCCTGTCAGTGGAACTCAGTCTCCAAACCTGAGCAAGGCAAACTCCTATTTGGGAAATTCCACCTGCTCCCACTCCACAGAAATTATTCACAGGCAGTGCTGGCACAGCAGCCCAACAATGACTACCAACTAAGCCTTCAGGGAAGATTTTGGCTGGTTGGGCTCCACGCACTCCAAACTATATAAATAGGAAAAGGCAGCAGGAGAAAGATTTCAATCTTTCCCACTTTGACGTTACCTCTGCTGCTGTCAGTACACCTCCCATGGCTTTTACTTTCCAGGCATGAGAAACACAAAAAGAGGCATAAATCCTGCACTTCTGACTCACACCTAACATAAAATCTTTGGAGTCACACACCTTTACCTGGCAGCTGACCTCTGCACTCATGCTCTCAGCAGTCAGTCTGTCCTAGCACAACAGAGAACACACTGTGCAGCTTGAGCTGAAAGAAATGAATAAACTCTTATTCCATAATCAGAGTTATCAACAGACAACTAGAGCATGCATCTCAAATCTCCCAGCACAGCCCACACTTTGCATTACAATTTGGTGTGAGCAGCAAGATGCTCAAACAGAGATGGAAATGAATGCTGGGAGGCAGCTGCCACTTACACCAAACCAAAGGGGAAGACTAAACAGCTGCAGGTGCTTTTGACTCCTACAGGTGTAAAGCATATGCTAGAAAATTGAGTGAGTTGTTACAGTCTGAGCTGAAGTATTGAAAGTTTATATTTTACCTAATTTGTGGTATAATTACAAATGTGCCAGTTTAATTTGACTTATTTCTGCAGGAATGAGCAGTATTTTTCTTCACTTGGCAAATGCTCTCAATGCTAAACTTCTGACAGCCAAGATGCACAGAAGTTTGACTCCAAATATTCAGAGAGTTTGTGAAAACAGAAAAAAGGAAACCTAGAACATCCTATGGGAAATTGCTCAGAAGAGAGATGTTTCAGCTATTGTTTTCTGCATCAATTTTTTATTCATCACTCAAGAAAAATTCGAATTCCTCTTTAAAACCACAGGCTACATTTTGAGCTTTACACCTTCAGAGAGGTGCTAGCAGTGAGTGCTGAAGTGTGATGTGGAGGGTGATGTGGAGCACCCCAGACAGGCCATTCACAGCCAGGATTTAGAATTTGGACTGTCAGCAGCCATATGCAGAATAACCTTTCCAGGGTAGTTTAATCCAGTCAGGGAAGATAAAACAACATGACTAACATGGATACTGAAAATAGCTGTCACACCGTGTGTGTGCCAGTAGAAAATTCACTGATCATGTCCTCAGGCACTATTTGTTGATTTTTTTCTGCCAGAGAGAAAAATTTGCAAAAGAGATGGAAGAAGGCAAAATGAACTGCTCTTCTTAACAGAATGGGGCTAAGAAATCTTGGCTGTTTTTAAACCCAGTCAAAATACCTGCTTTTTTGTCTAAGGAATAAAGGATGATTGAGGTAGCAGAGTTTTAAAGATGGTGCTTGATCTCTTCCCCTTTCCCAAGGCAAACCTGCTGAATGTAACTTGAACACACACATCCTCCCCATCACAAGCCATGTGAACACGACAACATCTCCAAAAGAAGCGTGAGGTTCTTGAGGCACAGATGTCCCAAACACCCCCAGAGGAATATCAAGTACAAAGTCAATACAAACCAGGCTGAGCTCAGCTGCCAAACTCCCAGAAGGGAAACTCTCCCACCTGTGTCCATTCTACCAATCCCAGGCAGATGTAAACCCATACAGGCTGCAGGACCAAGATGCTGTTTACATGGCAAACCTGCCACTGTGAGACAATTTCATCTGCAGCTGTTAGCTCAGTCTCGTTTGAGAGAAGCCATCCTGCCAAAAAAACGTGGGCTCTGTTTGTGAAAGGCAGGACATTTCCAGGGACAATCCCCACCCTTGAATTCGAGTGCTAATGTTTCTAGCAAATTACCTTCCAAATGTTGCAGCACGACATGCTTTATAGGAACTAATGAATCACACAGTAAAAACTAATTGCAACTTACACACTGTTGCGAGCTGAGTTTTGCAACATAAAAGCAATCAGACAGCAATTAAAATGCTAATATGGGGCTGAACCTCATATAACAGTTTGCCAAAATCTTGTGCAACACGGTGCTTCCTGGAGTATTTGGAACAGATGGAATTTAGTTAGTAGGTAGTCATTTCATCAAGCTCATAAACCCTACCATGCTGGAGGAGGGTCCCCCACTATGATACATTACATATTTCCAGTATTAGAAGTGGCAGTAAAGGATCATTACATATTTTTCTTCTTTTGAATGGCTTTTTCTAATCTCATGTAAATGATTAATAAACTCTTAGCAAGTCAGAAAGGAGGGATACATACCAGATGCTCTTTCCAGACACAAATATCTTGAATTTCTTTTTGTTTTAGTTAGATGGACTCCAAATGTGGTGGCGGACATCATCAAACCTACTTCTCTTTTTAATTATAAAATTTTCTTTTCACAGATTCACTAATGCAAGATTGTGAATTGAATGAAGCAATTACATTTTAATTGGGTTCACCTCCCCCACTTCCACTTTTTCTTCATTACATTCCTAATACTAAGACAATCGAAATATATTAATTAATTCAAAGAGGGAATTATTAATTTTCAACATTATCAGCCTTGGAGAAATTACCTCTGGTCCTGGAACAAAGCTCCCAGGAACAGCTTCTTCCATTGCATGTTAGCCTTTAAATTTGTACAAGCATTATTGGTAACAGCCCTGAAAAAGCTGAACAAGCTCTAAACTGACTCACTAGCCCCTTTATTCTGAGCCACCTGCACAGAGAAGCCAGGGAGGGAGACCAGAGTCGGTACCTGGAACTCACCTGTATGTGGTGATGCCATCCAAACTCCTCTCAGCTGGTCACAGAACATGAGATATTCAAAAATGTCCCAGGTCTTGCCTGCTTGGATGAAGCTCTCCTTCAGCCACAGGGAATCTTCAGTAATTAGGTCTTGGCTGTCGGGTCCCTGCAGCCCTCCAAGCACAAAAATACCATTTTGTGGTGAAAATGGTGAATCCCTGCCTTGCCCCAAGACATAGGTACAGATAATTAATATAAATAACAAAAAATCGACTAAAGTGTTTTCTTCTCACCCATCAATGTCTTTCATATCCTCCTTAAGTCTTCTAATCAGAAATAAAGCTATTTTTCTCACATTTCCTACAGTCCCTTTCCCTGTGCAATACTCTTCATGAGAAACTCCACATGGAGGACCACATTAACCTAAAATGCTAAAATTATTAGCATTTTATCCTTAGCATCTCCAAACACTCACTTTCCCCATCTTGTCTCCACTCCAGCCTGAGCTCCAGAGAAATGAGCAGCTGCTGCTCCCAGCTCGATCCCAGCAGTGAAATCCCATGCTCAGCACACCTGCACTCCCCTCCCATGCATCCACCCTAAAAGGAAACAGGACAGAAAATGCAGCAACTGTCCAAAGGCATGACAGACACCTAAAATGCAGAAGATCTGTCCAAAAAAAGTAGGAAACACCCCTCCACCTGCTCCAAAGGATGGCAGGGACCCTAAATATGAGGAAATATTCCGGAGTTTGCTGTTGTGTTCACTGCTGTAGCTCCAACAACACATCAGGACAGAAGGTCTCGTTCTGAGACAACTTTAAATTTATGAAATAGGAAACCTACTGCTCAGGGTGCAAAAAGTGCATCACCTCCAAAGAAGTGACCTGGACTCTGAAAGAGGTCTGTCAACAAAGGAATTGGAAACTTTAAGCTTGATTTTCCAGATTACCACTCTGACATAGCTTTGAAAGAAAACTGACAGGACTGTGGAGGGAAAAGGCACTTTCACATAAAAGTGACAGCAAGGCAGGACCTCCCTTAGCCAGGCTAGGGAAGGAGTGGATTTCACAAAAACCATAGTATTCCTGGAATTCAAAAGAGATTTGCCTCTGCCTGTTTGCCCTGGAAACCCAGAAAATGATGGGAGTGTTTATGATCCATCATCAAATCAGAGGAGCTCTAGTGCTCAGGCAATGCATCCCTCCAGATAAAACCTGTCTTTCTCACCGAGGGCTTTGATAGAGAATAAAAGCTGCTCTGCTCTAAGGTTCTCAGAACAGAGGAGAAGAGCAGCACCTTTATTTCACCCCAGTGAGCAGAAAGAGCGTGTCCAGGTGAAGGATGTGCCCCAAATCACACAACACTTTGGGTAACCCTCCCAGTGCCATCATCATCACATTGTTCTGCCTCACTCACAGCACATCCACAAGGCAGTAAAACTCTGAATTCCTCCTTCCAGACACCGAGCTCCCAAGCCCACACACTTAACACTCACCAATTTATGTGTCAACCAGGGCCTGTAGCAGCACCACCAATTTTAAGTAGTTCATTCATCTTACAGTAGGTGCAGACACTCCAGTCTGACCCAATTCTTCTGTTTTATTGGTAACTGTGACCTTGAAACCCATGAATTGTGTAAAGGGGAAAATAGCTGTAAATAGTACCATGCAGTGAAAGTTGGCTGATATTACAAACACATTAAAGAAATAGTGTTGATTTTTGTCTCCTGGAAATCTGACCCCCATAATGTGCTTCTGTACATGTTTACAACAAGATGTAGGCACACACATTATTTATTTTTCACCAGGCAGAAATTGCCACAGTGCACATTTGAAGAGTAAATACACTGAATTTAAAGGTAAGTAAATGAAAGCAAGGCTGAGATGTAAGCTGGACATGATAAAAAATGCTATTGTAATTCCTTTCAGTATTAAGCTCTGCTGTTCCATCTGATGCCTTGGGATAGATATTGCAATAGGGCTGAAGATCTCATTTCATTGTACCCTGGGAAGGGATTGAGTTCAGACTGCCTGCTCTGGGAGCCTTAGAAAGAGACTTGTTCAATGTTTTCATAATAACTTGCTTTCATGCAAAGCTTTGGGATAAATGGGAATCATTCAGCATACCTGAAGCTCTGCTGTCGTATTATTGTACCTGTGTGTACCACAAAACATCTCAACGAGCACTGAAGGCAGAAACTTCTCCTCTGATTTCAAAGAATTTCTTACACAGAAATAGAATTTCCAAGGATGGCACAAAAGCCATCCAGATAATCAAAACAGCCCTGTGTTTTCCAAATTTACACTTTCTTTTGTTTTATTCTCATGTATCTCTCTAGTAACACAGGAGAGTAAAACAGGGAGGAAGGAAAAAAGGAATTTTGTGGTTAGCAAGGGGATTGTGAAGGGAGTTTAATGTTCAGGAAGAATAAGAAGAAGACAAAGGATCACAGTCATGTCAAAAAAGAAAAAGTACAAAAAAGCACTTTCTCTTCTAACATAAGGTCAGAGGAGGAACCTGGCATGCCATGCTTCCCTCCTTTGTGAGTGAGAGATCGAGCAGTAACTCTGCCTCAGGACCCAGGTGAGAAAATAACACAGGGAAAGTCTCACAACCTGTTCCCTCAAAGGGAAATATTCATCTGAGGCTGCACTAATAACTGGGGAATTTGCATACAACTTCAGGAGCCACCCTCCCAGCTGTGAGCAATAGATATGGTGGGAAGGATCAAGATCATTTTTGGAGACCTTCCCTGAGTGGGGCTCAGGAAAGGGCACCCTGGATCCCTGTGAACAGCAAAGGACTGGGGCAGGTGTATTTTATGTACAGCTCAATGCCCATGGTCTGCAAATTTCCTCAAGGCCACATCTCAGCCCCAGCACTGGGAGAAACAGCAAAACCTTCAGCCAGACCAGAGCAGTGCAACTTCTGGGATCAATGATGAGGTCAAACACCCAAGTGAGAAAAGAGCTGAAATGGGAATCAGAACACTGGGAGGAAACAGAACCCTGATTGAAGAGTTTGGGACTCAGGCAGCCTAGAAAGGGCAATTGCCCAGATCCTCCTCACCTATGAGATGGATTACAAAACCAGAAAGATTTTGCAGGAATTCTTCTAATAGCCTGGGGCTGCTGCAGCAAGTCCTCATTCCCAGAACCTTCTCACATGATACCCCTGACATGGGCACTATGGGAGCATAGCTTCTTTTTTTAAAGAAGCACTAGTGAGGTGAATGAAATTAGGAGATAGCAGAGGCATCATGGACCATGGTGTATTGCCATCAGTAGATGAAGTTTGATGCAGGTGACCCCCAGGGATACAAACACTCACCAGAAACCTGCTGGTGGACAAGGACAGAATCACAGACATCACTCAGAGCCCAACTTAGCCATATGGAGGGGTTTTACAGCAAGAGGCAAGAAAGGTTAGAAAGGTCAAACCCCAGCTCTTTGAAGGAGCAACTCAGTGAGAAATGAACTTTCAGGGGCATTTCTGTGTTGTGGTTATGAGTTTTTTCAAGTGGTGAACCATCCCCACTTCCAAACAACAGCCCATAAATCACTCAAAAATCACCATCATGGGAGAGAGCAAATATGAAAATAATGGTAAAAATTAGAATAGGGCAAAGGGGAAGGATGTTAACTACAGGGAAAGCATCAGCCTTTCCAGAGAAGTTAACAAAATCAAGCATAAATTAAAAAAACTGAATGAAGAG
This sequence comes from Polioptila caerulea, assembly GCA_013397295.1. Lineage (NCBI taxonomy): Eukaryota > Metazoa > Chordata > Aves > Passeriformes > Certhiidae > Polioptila > Polioptila caerulea. The sequence goes on from VYXF01009492.1 coordinate 1,639,267, forward strand.
AGAGTAGAGGAAGAGCAAAGGTAAGACTGCTGTGGTCAGCACCACACTATGGTCAGGTTTGTAAGAAAGAAAAGAGCAGAAGCAGCACAAAAGTAATCAGGGAGTGAAGGATATGGGAAATTTAGGCTGTTTGAAAGAGACATATGTGAGGATCATGACTTGACAGTGGTGGGATGGGATGGGATGGGATG
>VYXF01009492.1:1641557-1673622 GCA_013397295.1 Polioptila caerulea
CCTTCCTTCCTTCCTTCCTTCCTTCCTTCCTTCCTTCCTTCCTTCCTTCCTCCCTCCCTCCCTTCCCTCCCTCCTCTTGAAGGCTTTAATGTGGCTCTTCACTCCCTTCAGAACTTCCTGGTCACCTCCTCTCCTGCAGTCTCCCAGTTCCTGCAGGTTTTCCCAGTCAAGTGAGGTCTGGTGCAGCTGGGAAGGAGCAGTTCTCCCTCCCAGGGTCCTCTCTGACCCAAGGTGTACCATCCTGGACAAGTGATGAAGTTTTCCTTCTCCCTGCTGCTGCACAGTTCTCTGTACTTTACCTTCAACACCTAAAATAGATAAATGTAGGATTAATACTCAGGATTCTTGGGCTCATGTTAATTAGATTTGTAGCCTGGAAAGACAACACAGTGGTGAGATTTTTCACAATTCTGATTCAAATGGAGANCTAAATGCAGGAGTAATACTCAAGATTCTTGAGTAATATTCAAGATTCATGTTAATTAGATTTGTAGCCTGGAAAGACAACACAGTGGTGAGATTTTTCACAATTCTGATTCAAATGGAGATAAAAGTCCCTTGAGAAAGATAATTCTCCTGCACTGTCCACCCAAGAGGTACAGAAAATTGAACTGATCCTAATTTAGCCAAAGACTGATGGTGAATATGGGCCAAACACAGAGTGAATAGAACAAAACCTGACAAAGCTGATGGAGATCCTTTCATTGTAAGTTCTTGAGAGCACACAGAGTATGTTTGTTTTAAAACCACTCATGTAGGATTAAGAGATTCTTTCCCACTGTGGAACAGTAAGTAACGATGATGAAAAAATAATTTGCCACTTGGACAGTTTATATCTCAACCAGTTCCTTATAAGGACAGAGATGAGGACAAATGGACACCTATGGGTGTCATTCTGAGAAAGAGAACAGACTGCTGACTGGCCACCTTCATAAAGCACTCCTGGATAAACTGATTAAGAGCTTCATTGTTGGTACCTGATGTTCATATGACTATTATTTAAGTTTTCAGTCAAATGGGCTGATCTACAGCATGGCCACAAACTGTCCATTATAGGGATCCTGGTGAAATAAAAACAGTTGAGTTGGGATTAAGCTCTGTACATATACAGAGGACAAATCTTGCCCAAAGTGTTTTCAAAACCAGGAATTATTTTATCTTTCTTTTTTTTTTTTACTTTTTCTATTTTGCAGGCCAGTCATGCTGACACAGACAGGATTAAGCACTAAACTATTTGTTTAATGTCAGCAAAGCCTCCTCAGTGACAATCAGATTAAGGTAGAAATACAAAAGGGGATAAGGCTAAGAACTTCCCTGAGTAAGATGCTAAAATAAGGCAGGCATCGCTGCTGTTCATTTGGCCAGGAGTGCATGGCCACTGTTAAAATTTTTGACTCAGCCATTGCAGAGGGATGACCAAAACTAGCACTTGCTGCTTCCCCTGAGACCTGACCACCAGGGCCTTTCCATGAACTCCCAGCACAGGCTCATCCCTGTACTCCCAACCTGACCCAATGCTGGACAAGACTTTTGTAATCTTGGTTGGTTTTCGTCCACTGTAGACCAAAAAACCTAACAATTATATCTGGTTTTACTCCTCAAAAACTGGTTGGAGTTTCTAGTACTACTTTGATTAGGCTGATCCAAGTATGCAATCAGTCCAATTTCTATTCCTAAAACAGACAGAAGTGCTCTGACTGCAGTCTGTATTTTCTGTCTGATTGCTTTTCATTTCACACTTCTTTGTTTAATTACATTTTAAGATTAAATACAGAGATTGTAGTTGGTTGCACTCATTGGTTGTACAGATTCAAGGGTCAAAGGAAAAGGAAAGGAGAAAGACAACTAATACCTCATTATTTGCTGTGGTTCCTTTTACATGGGCAGTCAAGAGCACAGTGAGTTTTAAAAGAAATTTGGCTTGGTTGTGATTAAATGAAGAATATACTGAATGAATTCTTCAGCTAGAAAGTACACAATTTTAATTTTTTTACCTGTATTGAGTCTAAAAAAAGCTGATTCTGCAGAGCTTTCTTGACCTCACTGATTGCAACCAATTGCAAGATGGATGGGCTGGATTTAGAAGCATCAACCTGTTGCAGCAGCTGGCCAAGTGTTTCTTAGACAGCTCAACAAGGAGATGATGGGAAAGAAAGGGACACATTGTGGATTTTATTATTCCTTTCACTAAGGCCATAAAAATCCTGCTTGACTGGATTGTAAGGTCTGTTTAAAAAATAATAAATAAGAAAAAGAAAACAAAAGAGCTACTGGTAATTTTAATAATATTTAATTAATGTAAATATTAACCTTTAATTAATATAAATATAAATAAATAATATTTTTTTAAGCTGTTGCTTTCCTTTATTCTCAACAGTGAGAATTGAGAAGCAGTGAGAAGGATTTTCCCACTATCAATATGGTTCCAACAGTGCCCCAGCTCCCTTTTTAATTACCCTCTGGTACAGTTTCAAGACAGATGCTTCCCAGAACAGCCAGTAGTGTTGTGAATGGTGCTTTCACAGTCGAGCTGGTGAGGAACAGAGGGAATCACAGAACATGGAATAGCTGAGGGAATTTGTAATGTTATATTGCACCTCACACAGCTCTTACATTACAGCCCATACATTATATTTGCTAAGCTGCTACAAAAAAACCCCAGTATCTGCATCTCCTAGGATTTCCAAGGTCCAGAGGAAGGCAGGGAGGTGCTCAGGAGGAAGAAAGAATGGATGCCATGCCAGTGGTTGTACAGGGAGCTTTATGATCAGAAAGCTCTCTGAAATTCCACAGGAAGCAAGCAGATTTCTATGCATCAGGATTTAGTCCTGGAATGATTCAAAGTCAGGCTGCATGGAGTTCTGAGCAACCTGGTCTAGTTGAAGATATCCCTGCTCATTGCAGGGAGGCTGGACTGGATTACTTTTAAATGTTCCTTCCAAAAATATTCTATAGTTTTATGATTCTTCAGCTGCACATTCATATGTTTTTTTTCCCCATATATGTCTACATATATCACAGCTATGTCTGTGGTTTACTAATTTCTTTACATTTGGATTTGCAATCTTAAAAATTTCTGACACATCTTTCATGCTAGAAGAAGTAGATATTAAAAAATCACAATGTCTTCTTGCTGCTTCTGTTTAGGCACAGCAATATTTAATAACAGGAGATAAACTAATCCAAACACTTAGGAAACCCATGAGGAACTAAATGAAGAAGAGGAATAACACCAACAGCTCTTCCTGTCCATACCTTTGCTGATTGTTAAATCATTTCTAAGGCAGCAAACACATTAGCATTTTTTTAAGAGCATGATCCTGCTTATAGCTAACAGGGCATTAACCTGTTCATAATTAACTGAGCATTAGTATCACTGACCATGAAGGTCAGCAATCTGTAAGCAGCAAGGATCCTGAGAGTTCTCCAAATTAATTAAAATATCAACAATTGAAGTGATGAGGCCCTCACTGCAAAAATCTAATGAGGTGTTTACTTACTTTATTTACATCAAGCTTCCTTGGCTTGGTGGAGAATGACTCCTTTGACTACCAGAGAAGCAGAAGTTACACTTGGCTACTGGAGCCCAACCACAGACACCCAGTGACTTCTGGATTTCTCTGGAGGTGTCAAATTCCTCTCCCCTTTTCAACAATAATGAACAATTAGTTGATGGTATAAAATGGCAACTCCGTGGCTGAGGAGGGAAATGAAGTGTCACAATTGTATCATGCTAGAAGAAAATCACACTAATCTTCTGGCCTTTATGAAGAATATGGTACACTAAACATGAAACAATAAAATTATTTCTTTTTTTATTCCATCCCATTCAGCTTCTCATACCACCCATATTCCTGAAAATCCAAGTGTGAACCTGAAAGGTGATTCTGTGAATGAAAATTAGGGACCCTTCCAGACAAAATTCAGTGGCCATTCTTTGGGGTCCAGTCAGGGTCCTCAAATGAGAGAATTGTGATACCCTGTTCTGCAGTGCTTGAAGAAGAGGATATTCTTTACTTTCTATTCCCTGTACAAAGTTTAGTGATTTAGGGTGATGGTAATTCCTTATTCTCATGCCCACAAGAGTGATGCACAGAATGCAACAGGCAGTTGCAACCAGACATTTTGATTCTGTACTAGCCAAAAAAATTGAAATCTTTCAAAATCTTGTTTTAAATCAGTTCTAGAGTTTTTAGAGACACTTCTGCAGAGCACTACTGGCTCCCCATTCAGAGTAAGTAAGTGTAAAGTAGCAGTCTCCACAGGGCTGCCTTCAAAAAAGGCACAGAAAAACTGAAATGCCTGACATTTTCTCATGCTTTATTAGCAATAACAGATCCAAGGCAACCTATCTATATACTCTCTCCTAATATTACTGGTTTATTGCTGTTTCTTCCCCCTGTAGACTTGCCCAGTAAACCAAGTAGGAAAGCACAACTGCACTGCACAAATGCCAAAATGGAATGGCCTTTCCAGCTCTCACCAAGACCTTTCACAGGTGAGGCCTTCCAGGACACAATTCCTCAGATCTGACAAACAAGAGACTTGGATAATGAAGGGATATTGGCATTACAAAATAATAAAGATGAGTAAATTTACAAAAAAAAAAGAGAGGCAGTCGCTAGAATAGACATCAGGTTTACAAAGCCTAACAGGTTTAGTGGTATTTAAAAGCCTTTTTTTGTTGTTAAATAACGAGGGAAACCAATGACAGACAAAATCCCCATTGATGTAAAGCTGCCAACTCTCCCTACTCCATTGCACCAAGGACACAAAGGGCTCCCAGTCCACAGGCTGGAGCACCAGGTCACTGATTTAGATTTTCCACAGAGCACATGCCAGGGGAAAGTCCTTTGCCATTCCTTACCTCCCTGCAGGAAGGAATAGAGTACTTGACTGCAGTGAGGAACATTCTTCTGTGGGTTCTGTGCTGTGCATTTAAAACACAAACAGTGCTCAAGCAAATGGACTCAATTTAATTAAATCAATAGCCCAAGCAAATTACTTTTTCAAGTGTAAGTTTTATTGAGCATTATTTTACATTACTGGGAGTCTACTGCCAGGACAAAGAACTGGGCAAGGCAGTGAGCTAAACACAAAGCACTGATCCTTCTGGGAATTTGTTCTCCTACTTATCCAACACGCTGGTACTCAGCCTGTTGCTCAATTGAGTGCTTTATGCAGTGTCCTCTCCTGGTTTACCTAAATTAATATGAAACAAAACCACTAATGAGATGCATTCCCTTGGAATTTTATTTATATAAGAAATGGAAACAGAAAAAAGGGAAGGGAAGGGAAGGGAAGGGAAGGGAAGGGAAGGGAAGGGAAGGGAAGGGAAATGAGAACTCACAGGTCTGGAAACCTGAAGGGGTAATTAAAACACTCAGGAATAACCTTTCTGCGAGACATTTGGGGGCCAGACAAATATGAGTGGAAGGGATTTCTTGAGGGTGGTGAATATTTCCTTTAAAATAACCTGCTTGTGTTAGCTTCTCTAAATTTATCAGCCATGCATTTCTTCTCAGAACATAAAACAGGGAAGATAGATTGCCTTGACAGGTGATTGCTTTCTTGACTTAAGTGTAAGGAATCACTTACAACTTCTAGTACTTCTCAGCCCTAAATCCTGCCTAAGAGTTTTGTGTGTGTCCTGAAGCTGTGAGGGTATTGGGCACACATTTCAGATGTTCTGCAGTCTCCAAGCAGTCACTTTACAAGGTACTGCAAAGGTGTCCAGAGCTCATGGAAGGAGCTCTAACTGCAGGGCTGACACAGGAGGGGACAGTCTCACATTGCCCCTGGCCACCAGATTGGTGAGCTGAAATTCCCACCCTGTCAGCATCTCCTGTTGCAATACCACTCCTGTGCATTCAGGTGACTGCTGAACATATTGCCAGTGCTGCATTCATTCCTTGTGAATACTTCTGCATGCAGAAGGTGAAAAAAACTGAAGTCCTGGGGAAAACATCAAGGACAAGAAATTGGTGGTAGCAGTGAAATCCTCTGGTGGCAACAGGACCATCCTCTTTGGCATGGGAGCCACAAGAGTTTGTGGAAGAGGAGATAGCAAAAGGGTTTCCTGGAAACCCCTGGGTAGTGCATGAGAGATGGTTTTCAGGAAGTGGAACACAGAAGGATGAAAATTAATTTGAAATGAGTAGATGAATCTCTGAATTTAATACACCAGGGGTAAGGACAAAAGTGAAATACAGATGAGCTGATCTGCAACCTTCAAGAAAATAAGGGGGGAGATGGGAGCATGCAGATTTGGTAGCCAGGAGGGAAACTGAAGGTCATGAAAGACTTTTTCAAGGAAGGTAATGAATCTAAACCCTCTCTGTGACTGCTTGAGCTGGAGCACTAAGAAAAATAAAATAGGCATGTTAGTACTTCAGAAAGGAACCCAAAAATCACAACATGTCTCTTGTATAAAAATTTCCAAACTCCCTAGTAAAATTCTTTCCTGGAATGAGAGGCAGAAGGGCAGGTAAGACTGGAAAGAAGGGTTTTTCCTAAATCTGTATGACAGTATAAGGGCCAATTTCTTTCCCAGTTGCAAAAAATATCTTGATAATGTGGAGAAGGAAATTGGTCAGCTATCCAGTGGTACTCACCCATCCTTATTTCTTCTCTGTGCCCTTCTGTATTTTCTGAGCAGCAGTATATGAAATGGCTCATGTAAATAAAGTGCAAGCACTTAACTGAAACAGCCTCCAAGTCTACTTAGTGTCACTCCTGATATGTGACAGTGAGTTTGGCAGAAACTCGGATCATTAACAAAATGTAACCCCCTGTACAGAAGGCCTTTGGGCTCTTGGCAGCCATTGCCATCCAATGCTGGCTGCCTGCCTCTCAATAATTAAAATGCAATCTAAGAAATAATGGGAAATTACTACTTCTGGATGCTTTTCTGATAGCTGAGCACCAGTTGCCTTGTCCTGAGCTGTAGGAGCTTTCAGACAGCTGCTATCCTTGAGTGAGGGATCAGCAAAGAGCTGCAGGTAGTTCCTTTCAACCTGATGGTCTCCAAAGCTTTCCTGAGACTTTTGTAACCCATTTCACTGACCAAGTGGTTCCTTAGGGCCAAGTGTTGTGGGCCAGTGCCCCAGTGAGCAGTGTTGGATTGGAGCTCTCAGGTAACCTCAGCAGCTACACCTCAAGCCAGACCTGAGAGAGGGGTGACAGGAGAGCAGGGACCATGTGCAGCACATCATCAGCTAAGGGGATTTATCCTGAGCCACTGGAGAAATGGGAAGGGAGTTTTGCTGACTCCCAGGAGAGTGAATCCCTCTTCATTGCACCTGGATGTGGCTGGGAGGGATTGATTTCCCTCCAGGGAGGAGAGATAAGGCACAGGCTGAGGGAATCTCAGAGGCAGCCGAGCATGCAGAAGGGGTTGAGTTTTGTCTTCATTAATGTGCAGACTTCCTTGAAGTGAGGACGTGTGTAAAGCCCTCGCTCCCAGGATCTTCTGCTATGTTAAATGACACCTCTTCCTTTTCATCTGTATTTACACTGCTCTAATGTCAGGCTGTCACAGAGACAAACTGTGCACATTTGGTGCTTAACTTTTCTTCATAAATCCTGCTCTACAGCCTTATTATTATCTGTGCTTGAATTCTATCCTGTCCATCAGTGTGTCCCAGTTATGACCTGCCCAGGAAGACCAGAAGATTAAAGGCCCCCCAGCTTAGGCAGGGTGAAGTCACTGCCTCCTCATCCCATTGCTCCAAGCCACAACACGTGGGATTGCTCTCCCTGCCCTTCCTACTACTCCTCATGTGCTTGGTCCTTCCACTGAATCTGGAGTTTGTGCAGAGTTTTTCTTCTTTAAATTGCCTTACATCTGGTTTTTCCAATCATCTCCCCAGTTTTCTGTCTCAAGATTTTTGTACTGAGTTGTAGAGTCACAGAACAGTTTGGGCTGGAAGTGACCTTTAAAGGTCATCTAGTCCTGCCTGCCACAGGTAGGGACACCTCCCACTAGACCAGGGGTCTCAGAGCCTCACCCAACCCACCCTTGAACATTTCCAGGAATGGGGGATCTACCACCTCTCTGATCAATCTGTGCCAGTGTTTCACCACCCTCTTTGTGAAAAAAAATATTTCTTATGTCTAGTCTGAATCAACCCCTCTTCACTTCAAAATGATTCCCCCTCATCCTATCACAAGAGCCCTTCCTAAATAGTTGGCCCCCATCTCTCTTATAGGTCTCCTTTAAGTACTGAAATGCCACTGAAAGGGGTCCTGGGAGCACACAGCACTAACCTGCCTCTCTTGTGAATCTCTGACACCCAAATTTGCTGCCATTAGACATCATGAAAACTTTGGTAACATTTTTGATGGGAAAGAGGAACATCAACATGACTTGTTTGGGTTATTCCTACTCTTAGACACCTTGTCCTGCTGCCACAGTGTCACTGCCTGGTTTCATTGGGTCTAAGGACTTTAAAATTCCATATTAAACTCCTAGCAGAGGCTTACTTAAAACATGATTAAGGAACTGAAATGAAACTGCTGCAACAAGCATTTTTTTTCCACTAAAACCTCTATATAGAAAAAATTGATAAGATGTCAAGTTTTTCCTTTAACCAATTTATCTTCCTTGCAGAGTTAATAGTAAGATCATCTTGAATAACTAATCCACAGCCCTAAAGCAGAAGCTATCACTTATTTTAGCATTTGCATTTAAACAAAATGATATTACAATTCAGCAGGACATGATATGTAATCCAATAACCTGAGGTAATGTAATTCTAGTCCATGTAGCAATTATTCCTACAAATAATCTGACCATACATGGCCAGCAAAATTTATATCAAGTATCTTTGTATTCAATCCTATAATATGAATAAATTCAGTAATGAAAAGTATAAATGTTCTTGACTTAAGAACTGATTAATTGAGCTTCGAGCATTCACTGGTAAAAATTTCATTTGCTTCAGTACATCAGCTTTGTTGTAGCATCAAGGCTTCTGATTTTTACTGAAATACCAGTGTGAATCTTCGACAGCTATTTCAGGAAATTCACTACCCAGGTTTATTTATTAATGAAATATAATCCCAGGACTATCTTCACTCTTACAGAATGTCAAATCAGTATCTCAGTTTCCAGAGAGCAAGTCAATCCTATTTGTTCTTTAAGCCACCAAGATCTCCAGTCCTGGACTCTTCCAGCAGAAAGGGCTTTGGATCAGCAGCTCTGCCATAACTTGCATTACTGACTCAGCCTGATGAGACCTCCAGATTTTTACACAAATCTATAGCATGGCTACTGACTTCAGGATTATGATCTGTGTTTGTTTGCTTTCTGGCAAAAAACTAAATCACAAAAAAAAAGTATATGTATGAGCAAAAAATATAATGCTGGTGGCAAAGAGGGTGTATTGTCTGCTTGCTCTTCTGTTCTACGTTTTCCCTCTGATATGTTATTGGCTGTGCAAAACACAGGCTTGTATGGATTTTTATTTGATTTCATTTGGTCATTCTCATGTTCTTATGAATTGTTCATTCAGTAGAAACTATTCCATCCCCCTTCAGACTGATAAGCATGGCTTTCCTCCTATTACATGGTCAAATTAACAAACCAGAAAGGTAGAAATTATTTTTTCCCCCCAGAAAGCCCTTCTGTACATAAGGCAGATATTTACATGAAATGATGGAGTTGTTGGGTATACTCCCCAGGGACCTTCACCAGTACAGGACAGTATGAAGTCTGCAAGACACTGACAATTTTTCAGAGGTTTTTCAAACACCTTCCATAAAACACTTTTCATGAAAAGACTGACATTGTCTGAGTGGAGTTTGGATAGGCATCAGTAGAAGTGAAAGGTTTCAAACTTCTTCATTAATTACCAGGGGTAAAGACATCAAATTCTTCTTTCCCTAGAAATGCAAATACTGCACACACAGCCTCTGGAACTGTGTGCTGGAACCCTTTGCACCAATGAGGAAAATTAGCACATTAGTAAGAAAGCTGAAGGCAATGCCAATGGCTGAAGACAAGTGGCTACTCCAAGGGGACCCCATGGCCAGCCTGTTGTCACATCCCCAGGTTTGAGTTGGGCATGGCCAAGAGAGAGGCTGAGGAAGACAAAAATCACCAATCCCATCCTCTTTGAACCATCCATCCAAGAAAGTTTCTCTCTAAATGTTAACATCCAGCAAAATTATGCCAACCTAATATGACAGTTTTGTAGTGGGCCTTGTCAAGCAGCCCCAGTGACAGAAGTGTCACCTGTGGATACTGCAGGAGCTGCTGCCTACACTGACCTGGTGATGGTTGCACTGCCTGCCTGCCTGGTAGCTGAAAAAACTGGGGTGTGCTGCCTCTCCCAGCTCAGCTGAGATGTCAAACTGTCACCACAATGCAGCCTCCTCCCTGTGACCTTTATTTCAATGAACTGTCTCAATGTGGTGAGCTCCACGACAGCCCAGGGCAATGCATTTCACAAGTTAGGTGTTCATCAAATTCATTCAGCCTTCAGGTTCACATTTGCTACCTCTGAGCCTTCCTCTGAAAAATGGAGAAAGAACCCACAATTATTTCATGAACAGGACAGGCTGCTGCTGGTCTCATTCTGTAGTTTGCAGAAGCTCCAGAGGTCTCAAGGTTATCCGAGGGAATAATGGCACTCAAATATCTGCTGATATTAAAGGACTGTCACAGATTTTGCTCCTAAACCTTAACCTCTTCAAATAATAAATTACTTTCCTTCTGCTTTATTAGCTATTTCTTCCAGCCTCAGATTCTTTACCTCAGAGCAATAATTCCTCATAAACTTCCAGTTGAAATTGCATTTGTTCCTGTACTTTGCATTTCATTCCTTGTCTGTCAAGCTCTCTCTTCCCTTCCTGACTTGTATGACTTACACTTTACATCTGTAAGTGCTTTGCAATTAATCTGCACTGCAATAATTTTTCATCCTTGTTGCTTTGTCCTTTTTCTTGGTTACACCTTTTGATCTCCCCATTTGATCTGATATTATTTGCCTCTAAAAATGCCTGTCCAACTGTTGATGTGACAATGTAATAGCAATAATTTTCCAGGGAGCTGAGAATACAACTTCTCAATCAGTTCCTGGGAACTGCCATGATTTAGGGAGTCTGAAAAGTATCTAAGGGTGTGACTACATCCCACCATGAGGAACAGAGCAGAAATGCCAGAGCAAGTGATGGCCACCCAGGCTCCAGAGCAGCCCAGCCCCACCTCTGAGGGCATCAGTTTTGCTAAGAGACAGAGATTACCAGCATGGGTTTCTTGCTGTGCTAAGAGTGATGAAGAGCTATTGGGGTCTGATCTAGTATCTCTGCATGACTCAATAGCCCACATGATCTGTGTCTCCATCAGAAAACTCCACATTAACTCACTGCAATCAGCTGCAAGGTATAGAAGTGTAGAATTAGAGGCAGCAGAGATCAAGTGATGGTCCCCTAGTGTAGCTGTGCACTAGGAGGGAGCCCATGGGGATAAGGAGACAGTTTTGACAAGAAAATGAAGCACAGGAGGTAACAGTTCTCTACTAGAAATCTAACCTAGATACCTGAGCCCCTGGCCCACTGACTGTGGCTTACTGCTGTAAGTGAAGGGGTGGCTGTGACACAAACCTGCTCTGTATAGAGGTGTCCCAAACTCAGCTCTCAGCCCTGGGTGCACTGTGAGGCTTTCCTTGTGTTGGTGAATGTCCTGATAGAAGCTTCATGTGGCAGAATGTCCTGCAGCAGCTTGGCTACTGAAGCCAAGTGATGGCAAGCAAATTTACAGACAATACAGAACTGGAGTGGTTGATGCACCAGAGGCTGTGATGCCATCCAGAGGGATCTCAGCAGACTGGAGAAATGGGCCAACAGGAATGTCATGCAGCTCAGCAAAGGCAAGAGCAAGTCCTGCAGCTGGGGAGGAGCATCCCCAGGCACCAGGATAAGCTGGGGGCTGACTGACTGGGAAGCAGCTCGGCAGAGGAGGCCCTGGGGGTCCTGGTGGACACCAAGCTGAGCACGTCATTTCAATGGCAATGTGCCCCTGTAGCCAAGGAGCAAAATGTATCCTGGGCTGCCCTGTGAGAAGCACTGACAGCAGGGGATGGCACAGTGCTAAACGTGGGTAATATTGGTCTGAATTGCTGCTGGAACAGGGGAGAACCATACCAGCTCACTCCATGGCCACACAAACAACCTTCTTCCACTACAAGCCCTAAATATGCCTCCCTGCAAAAATGTTCTCCTCTCACCCCTCCCAAAGCTTGTGCAGAGCCAGCCAGGCACTGTCTGCAGCAGACCTTTGCAGAAGCAGGGCTGCCTGGGACTGGCAGGGAAAAGTGCATTTCTGCAAAGAAGGTGCATTTGCAATTCCTGTCACTGAGAACAAGCCAAAGGTCAGTCCTCACCTCTGCCTGTCTCCCCAGCACAGCACAATCTCTCTCCCCAGGATATAACCCAGATAGCTTTCTGCACTTAAGGATGCAGCAGCTGTACCGTGGCTGCCCTTCAGTCAGGTGTTCCTTAGGTTCACAGATTTGTAATGCCAGGAGGGAACATTAGGATCAGTGAGTATGACAGCACCGTAATACAGGGCATAACATTTCACCTGGTAATTCCTGCATAATTTCTGCTTGAACTGAGTAAAGCTTACCAAGAGATATCCAGCACTGATGCAGAATTCACAAAATCATTAGGTGGAGTATTACCAGAGCTGCTAGCTTGTAAAAAGTTTTGTTTCATTACCCTGAATACATCCAGCTTGAAGCTCTGGCACAGGATCTCACCATGTCTTTGCCTGCTCATTTCCCCAGGCCTCTGCCTTCAGTAATTTTCTGTCCCACATAGATGCTTACAGTCTGTGCATAAGACACGTATTTATTTCTGAGTAAGCTTCTTCTTGTAATTAGGTTTTTTACCTAAACTCAGATAGTTTTTTTAAAATGTAAGTGGCTATTCTTGTAGTAAGGACTGCATTGCACCTTCATTCAGACTCCAAGATCATTTCTGGCCATTGAACACACTACAGCAGCAAACAGCAGGAATATCATTTTTTTCTTTTTTCCATTTCCCCCTGGATTTACATCTGAGGCTCCCATTAGATCTCTGAGACACACAATTATATCAGACAACCATTGCACACTGTTTATTGACCATGACCTCCCATCCCCTCCCCAAGCTGATGACTTTGGAGGCAGCCCCATATCCTGCCAGCTCCAGGCACAACTCCACTTCCCAGGGGCACATGTTGGCATTTGGGTGCATTAGAAGTGCTGGTCCTTTAAACCATTCCACATCACAGAACACTGTATAACTGTCCTTCCACATCACAGAACACTGTATAACTGTCCTTCCCTCACCATTATTCACCACTGCCAGCTGCTGCTCCAAACCACAAACCTTGCTAGTAATGAGCCTATCTTTTCCTTTGTATCATTAATAAATGCATTGTATTGAGCTACACCCTTTTGTAACTACTCACTGAGTTCTCCTGGTAAGTCAGCTCTTTAAGATATTTTGCATGGTTCAGGTGATTCAGTATGCCATTTATTGTGGGGCTTAATAGATGGTTTAATGGTTATTTAATATCACTGAGCACAATTGCTGCAATCCTCCCACCAAAGTCATCGTTTCCAATTCATGTCATCCCTCGGGGGCAGATGCACCAGGATTACTGTGGCCCACAGGCATTTTGAGAGATGCACATCTCTCTTTTGGGAGCCCTGAGCTACCCTGTAAACATCAATACAGTTTTAATCTAACACCAAAGAGAGCAAAGGCTCTGTGTGTGTGCCCATACATCCTTCCACACACATCCATAAACACGTGGGGCATGTGCCTTTGCCAGATGTGTGGGTTTGCAATATCCAGCCCTGTCTCTGGGCAGATGTATTGCACCAACACATCACAGGCAGAGCAGCACTCTGATTAGGGCTTGAGGTGATAGATGACCACAGCCTGCCACTGGGACTGTGAACAGCTCACAGTGCTGCAGCAGACACGTACAAGATACCTGCCTTACGACAGGGATGGTCAGCAGTGGGGCAGGAGGAGCTGAGCAGCCTTCAGCCATCTGTACTTCAAACATGCAGCTAAATCTCCAGCCCTGTCTGGTATGATTACACTGACAATTTGTCAATATTTGTTAAAATATGCCATATTTTCAGGGTGCATCAGGATCACAATCCATGTTAAGGGTATGTTCAGCTTCCAAAAGGTCACTCAATGTTATAGATGTGGCTGTTCAGAGCTATGACCTCCAATAATCCTTATTTGGCTATTCTGTTTCTTTGTGACATTTTAAAGCCCTTGGTAAGATACAACTCCATTGACTGCACTGTGGTGCTCTCGCCTCAGCTCTCCACCTGAGATTCCACTTTACATTCTGTGGTAACACCCTTCTTGGCAGGGTCAGGGGACAACTTCAAAAGCCCATTGATGGCTCCACAGTAGGAGGCTCCATGAGTTACAACTTGAAATTTTGTGGACTTTAACAGGGGCTCTCCTAAATAATTTTAATGCTTTGGAAAAGCTGTTATTTCCAGCTGCCTTTTGTTTAACAGCATGAGCCCCAGTTCCTGCAGAGCTTCTGTTTTGGTTGCTGCTGTTACAATGTGAGTGAATATGGTGGGAAGGAATAAACAGTTGATCTGTTTATTTTGATGACTCCACTGTATGCATCTGGATGGAAAGATACAGAGAATTATTGTCTGATTATGTATTCTTTGGCATTAATCTCAGTAGCTGAAATGAAACATTGGGCTATTATGAAGTGTGAATGAGCTTCTAATGTGATTGGGAAGGTTAAGATTTGAGCAGTGGCTTGGTTTTCTCATTCATCTTCAGCATGCCAGATGGTGTGTCATTGGGCTTTTATTAGTTCTTTATCAATTTTATTAGCCATATGATTTGATTGATCTTCTTTTGCCCAAGCAAAAAGATCAATTCAAAAGGTATAACTTACAAGAGCAGCTCCCCACCTTAAAGAAATAGAAGAGCCTAATGAGCATTAAAAATGTATTGAGATCAGGGTGCTCAGAGGGTTCCAAAACACATCCACATAAGAACAGGCAGGAAGTTGTCATCAGGAGATGAGGCCACCAGGAGAGGGAGGAAGAGGGATGTACTTCATCAGATTGGAGCAGACTGATGGCTCCTGGAGATGCAGCTCAGAAGAGGCATCAAGGAGCAATAATCCTGCAGGAACAGCAGCACAACACCTTCACTGCTGTGTGCAATTCACTGCTCAGGTGGGAGGCAGCTGTGGTCATTGGAAGCATCAACAAGAAAGAAAAAGAATTTCCAAGCTTGAGATCAACAGCACTTCTAGCAGGAGTCTCTCTCAGATGAGAAGTCTGGAGAAGGCAGTTTTCCAGGTCCCTGCCATCCCTTGGGACAGACATCACAACAGCTTTGACATCCAGCACTGTCACCTCCAGGCACATCTTGCCAGTGTCTACATGCAGACAGCTGCAGATGACCTCACACTACCTCTCAAAGAGATCCAACCTGCCCAGTTAGTGAAATCTAGGAAGTATTAACCTCATCTTGCATTTACCTCATCTCTGCAATCTGCTCTCTCCATCACCAGGTTCTTCATGGAATAAAATGTGAGCACGTGGCTCACACACAGTCATCTCAATCTGAAAGTTTACCAACCCCTAAATTTAAATCCAGCAGTTTCTGAAATCAGGACCAGAATGCGTCCCTTTTTCCAAAATAAACTATTTACTGGATGACATCCTAAATTAGGGGATGTCAGTGTAAACACCATTTACACTGATGGCCATGGTTTTTCTACAGCAGAAAATGGGCCCAAACAGGTACAAACACCACTGTGCTGCAACAGCAACCCCAAACTAAGAAGCAACAAGGGGATTTGTAAACCTCATTCAGTGCCAGGAGCAAACCAGTGCTCAGCAATGGAGTTTTATGCCTCACACCCTGCCAGAGTAGCGCCACTGAGCTGGAGGTTTAGGGATGGAGCAGCTTCTTCCACACCCTAGGAGGCAGGGGAGCTGATAGTACCTGTGAGAACACATATCCTATTCCCAGCCATATGCTCCTCCAGCCTTTGAGAAACCCCATCTAACAGCTTCCTGATAAGAAAGTGTTTCACAGTCAAGGTTAAAGCAGAAAATCAAAAAAGAGCACTGCCCCCCTCCCCACAGTCCAAATGGAATGGGGAGAGACACAAATAAAATGCCCAGTCAAGAGGAGGGAGGAAAAGCTGATGAAGAGAGTGTGAGTGAACATTATGAATCCCATTACACTTCTATCTCACAGAGCAGATTGCTGCTGGCAGGAATTTCTGATGTACAGTCTAACTTGCTGTACAGTCTTATCACATATAAAATTGCAGTAATCATAATGCCAAGGAATGAGACAATGACAAATGAAAAAGCTTTCAGAAGTTAATGTTCACAACACACTGCCAGCAAAACACACAATCTATTTAATTAGTAAAATGCCATGAGATACTGTTCAATTCTCCATTCAGAGAGACTGTGAGTAAATATGCAAAAGTGTTATAATCCAAAGAGATGGCTGCATTAAAGATTGAAATATATGTGGCTGGTGAGATGCAGACACTGCACATTAAAATAAACACACTGCCTCATAAATTTAACACACTTGACACCATAATGGGCAATGAAAACGATGTCACCTATGAAAACAGCTGCAGATCCTTTACAACCCCTGGCACTGGCTGCTGCAGATTCACATCAGCTTGCCCAGGGTCTGGTCTTGCTACTCAGGTGTTCTGCCACCAGAACAGCCATGGTGTAAGAAGAACAAATGGCTCTTTGTCAGGATGGAGGGAATCAATGGTTCACCCATGCTGTGGTGCCAGTTCTCTAGACACAGCTCCTTTCTCCATTTTCCTGGCTCTTCACTTGGCTCTTTGCCTCAGTTCAGATAGCAAATCCCACACTCTATATCAGATGCAATCTCACCAGCCTCAGCCTTTCCCAACTGCTCTGTCCCCTGCTTCCCCTCATGCCTGGGGACTAACATGTCCCTGGGTCTGTTCACAGTGTAGGTGGAACTGGTTCCAATCTCCACCAGACACCACCTGCAGCAGCTCCATAACACCCCAAGTCAGGAATGGGCAGGTATTCTGAGCTCCTGTTTGGCCACTGACTCCTTCTATCATCCCCACAGCCACCTCCATTGATGAAAATATTCTTAGAATGGCATTCACACTTCCCAGGAAGCTCTGGAAAGCAGCCTCAGCCATCATGAGGTTCTCCAACTGACACAAAGGATCACTTTGATTCTGGGTCAGCTCACCTGTGCCAACACAGAACTCCCAACTCCCTCGGTTGTGCTGAGGCCAACTGAGTGTGGAGGGCTCACACCAGCAAACTGAGATTCCCTGGAAATTGATGCATTAGGATGAGGGAGTGAGGAAAAGGAAACGATGGCACAGTCATCAATTCATCAATTCATCAATTCATCAATTCATCAATTCATCAATTCATCCATTCATCCATTCATCAATTCATCAATTCATCAATGTGTATTTGAGACCATTGTATTGCACTTTTCACAAGCAGCATGGAATATTTAATATTCCTGGGACTCCATGTGGTCCTCAGGATGTCTACCCAGCAAACTATAAATTCTGTTCTATTAGCAGTAACTTTGATTTAACATTGCTGGTGTCTATTCCTAAATCAGCTTTGATGTCTCCAAGTCCGTGCCACTGTACGTCTGTTTCAGCAAGTGATGCAATGATTCACAGTGAGCAATCTGGTTCATCAAATAATCCATTCCCTCACCTCAGTAATTACTTTTAATTGGTGATTTATGGCTTTATGAGCAAAGCAGATTAAAAGCCTAGCACAGCATATTTCAGGGTGTGGTGCATAGTTAGGAATTCTAGGATGTGGATTTGAGTTCATATGTCTCTCTCAAGTCCAGGATTGACTGACACATCACAAAATGTCACTTCATTAGGAGACAAACAGAAATAATCCAAGCAGAACAATTTTTATTGATAAAGTGGAGCAGAGAAATATCAGGGTCACTTATCATTTTGTATGTGAGGAAGAGGCAATGAAATCTTTATCGGAAAATTCTCTCTGACAGGAATGCACTTAATCTTGTCAGAGATAACACAGCCACAGTAATGTAGTGCTTGATATTTATAATAGCTACAGTAGATAGCCCTACCCAAACATGCTGTTTCAGCAGTTCACAAGGCTTAAACTACTTTATGTCAAATGCCTTTGAAGATTTCATTTTTCTCTATTTTTACAAGAAAAAACCCAGTATCCAAGCATTTATAATGTGTCTATTGCAATTTCTCAGCCTTAATACAGAGAACAAAAGGTGCCATGTGCTCTAGAGCACACAGGTTTTGCTACAGGAGTCTTGCACTTTCAGAAGATGCTCCTACAGGACATGCAGAATGTTGATTTTGATTTTGAGAGGTTCAAAATGGTGGATGGGATACCTTTAACAGGTAAAATGCTTGCAGAAATGCTCATACCACTTGTTTTAAAAGTAGTTTAAGCCTTTGAAAACAGAACTACTTTTGAACAGCTCCAGAAAAACTCTTTTGTTCTTGCTGCCACATTAGTGACTCCTCAGGATAATGTAAACATAGTCAATAACCTCGACATGGGGAACATCCCAGTCTGGTGACATCCTCAATTCCAGGGCAGGAAATGTTTCTGTAAATGAAGCCATGATTTGTGTAGTGTATCATACATTGTCTTTCAATTATGCTACAATAGTAAAGAGACCCTATATTTCAGTTACTGAGCTGTAAGGAAACCAAATCAACCTCCTCTGTCAGATATTTGTTGACAAACACCTCAAATGTTGACAGCTCTATACTCTTCTTAGTGAATCTCTCTTCAGGGTTTCATTACCAACTTTTTTGTGATGTAGATTTTAAATCCTCCTTGTTGCAACCAAAACCCATCACTTCTCATCACATTCTGCAGGAACTTGAATAAATTATTCTTAGTAGTAGTCCTCTGTGTATTTGAAGACTAGAACTACTCCTTCTCTGTCTTTTCATATTTAGGCTGAGCAAGTGTTGATCTCAATCCCTCCAGGTTATAATTTCTGTTAATTTACAGCAGAATTCAGGTCCAGAGAATGAGCCTCTATACAAGTGCCTACCTATACCTCTATACATGGAATCCAGGTGTCTAAGATCCCAATACAGTTAACAGTCAATCAACAAGAATTTAGAGAATTATTTTATTCAGCTAAAAGCAGATATCTCCAGTGACTATTTTGCCTCCATCTTTATCAGCTATAAGAGCTTAGACATCTGCTTTGCCTGCAGATGTTTACACTGCAGCCACAAAATCTTAGGAATCTAAACCAGATATCAAATGATACCCATATAATTTTCATTGTTTTCCACTGAACCAGTGGACTGAAACCTCTGGGGAAGTTTCAAGCTCTCACCACTCAGCTTTTATCTCTCAACGACTGCATTCTAAGTTTTCCCCAAAATTATTTACACCATATGTATGTATAATAAATTATAAATAGCTCAGACAAACAATTCAGAAGACTCCTGTCCTCACCTGAAAACACTAAATGAGCAGGAACTTTTCAGCCAGGGATTTTTTAATGGCAAGTATCCCAGGCCTGGGAATTAAAAAAAAAAAAAAAAAAAAAATGAAATCTGGGCCTGGGGAGCAGTTTCAATGCTCCATCAGCCTGAAAACAATTATAGTGATACTGGGAATCCTCCTGCCCTTTGCATGGGGCCAGATGCATTGTGGTACCAGCAGGAGAGGCACAGAGCTGTGTCCTTATCAGGGAATGTGGGAATATGCTTCAGCATCTGGTGCTGATCCAGATGGATCTTAGCCTGTCTCTGGTAAATCTTATCCCCAGATGAAGCTCTGAGAAATGTCATAACACCCTCTCTCTCCTGTGGAAGGGTTTTATGTGGACACTGCCACCCACACAACCTGAGCAGCCTCCAGACTGCTGCCATCACTTCCCGTGCTGCAGAAATGCAGAGCCCTGCACAAACACACACTGAGGGGCAGACCCTGGGCAGGCACTTCCAGGCAAAACAGGCTCAGCAGTAGCAAACAGAGACCCTTGCCAGGTCCAGGTCCCCAGTCTAGGCTGAGATGCATGTGTAAAAAACATTCCTGCATCTTCCCACTCTCCCTTTCCTGTTCTATACACACATTACCTTGCAGGCTCCGTGGCCAGCTTACCCACTGGGACTGGTCCCAGCTCCTGGCAGCTGCATCTGTAATGGGAACAAAAACAAGCCAGTGAATGTTAACTGGCAGCAAGATGAGATTGGAAGTGACTTCAGCAACAGCTGCCAACTGAAGCATCCTTGACTATAGATAAGAAAATTTCATTTGTGCTCTCCTACAGACCAAAGCACCTGATTGATGTTCCTAACCAGCACCCAGAAAGCAGGGCCTGCTACAGTCACCTGTGGAACAGGAAAGGGCAAACCACACCTTGCCTCTCTGGGTTCTTCAGAGCAAGTATTTCAAACTGAGATTTCGATTCTCAGAGCTGAGGTTCAGCATCCCCCTCCTCAAGCTGAAATTCCCCTGAAGACCATCCCTAAAGGTATGGGGAGCAGAATGAAGCCCCCATAATCCAAGGGGAAAAGCTCAGGGACCTGGTACACCACTAAAGACACCCACAGCCCTATGGGGCCAGAGGGGATCTACCCATGGATACTGAGGGAGCTGTGGGAGGTTCTCACTGAGACATTTTCCATCATTTACCAGCAGTCCTGGCTAACTGGGGAAGTCCCAGTTGACTGGAAGTCTGAAAATGTGATGCTCATCTACAAAAAGGTCCAGAAGGAGGATCCAGGGAACTACAGATTCAGTGCCAAGGAAGGTCATGGAGAAGATCATCTGGAGTGCCATCACATGGCACAAAAGGACAAATAGGGGATCAGGCTCAGCCAGCAGGGGTCTAGGAAAGGCAGGTCCTGCCAACTTTATCTCTTGAGACAAGGGGATTGACCCCCTTAGTGGGAGAGGGACAGCCTGTGGATGTCTGCCTGGACTATAGTAAAGCCCTTGCTGCTGTCTCCCACAGCATTCTCCTGGAGAAACTGGGTTCCCATGGCGTGGATGGGTGCTCTGACCACTGGATAAAAACCTCTCTGGATGGCCAGGACCAGGGAGTGGTGGTGAATGGAGTTTATTTGAAACTTCACATCGTGGAGCGGAAAAATAAGGCAGTTTTCAAGGATTCCAAAGTATTTTTAAATTATTTATTGTGGGGTTTTTTTCTCCTTACTTTTCACCCTGAATGTATTTATTTTGAAATGGAAACCTAGAAATTATGTTTTGTCCTGCCCAGAACAAATTGTTCCCTGGGAAAGAAAGGTCATGGCAATGGTGAAGTTACAGACAGCTCTTCCTGATCCTCCAGGTACAAAACCAGATACTTGACCTAAGCCTCTGCCTGTGAAGGTCTTCCCAGCATCACCAGCTTCCTGCACACACAGACCTGGTGAGGACATCACGTGTGGCAGCTGGAGCTGAAAGAACCATTGATTTCATCTCTACTGAAAAGGACTCCATGCTCCACTTGATTTAAGTGCTGCTTTTGTGCAGGAATCTTTGAGACTTGTTCTCCATTATCTCCACACATAAAAATGCATCCTGCCTTGAATTACAAATGCCAATAGTCCAGGTTTAAGAGATAACATTTTTGTACCCAGGTATGAGCTCTCTGGAAAAGATGTACAGGTATGAATCCATCACACCCAGCTGAGACATCTCACTATTGCTCTGGTTCTACAAACTGGACATGGAGGGATTGGGCAGTCAGGGAGTTTGAATTTCGTGGAAGTACTGATATTCTGAAATAAAACAGTAAAATTCTCAACCAAGTTTAGTCTTGAAATGCAGGTAAACACCTAAAAGCCTGCAAACCCCATCGTCCAAGCCACACAGCAAAGGCAGGAAGGTTTGGGGGGCTCAGTGGCTTTGCCACAGAAATCCCCTGGTTTCCATGGACACATTTGGCTCACACTGCACCTCAGTTCTTCCTTCCGAAACTCAGCAAAGCAGCACTGCTGGGATTGGGAGATGCTGCAGGGTTTATTTCATTAGGTATGGAAAGGTCATCTGAACATAGCAAAGTGATAGTTCAAGGTTCTTGATGCACCAAAACCTTTTTACCAAGCCCAGACATGAGAGCAGGGAGAAGCTCTGATAAGAGAAAACCTGCAGTCTTCACAAACTTTTCAAGACAACAGAATTCTTCTTGTGTGAAAACACAGCTCCAGCAGGAAATAATGAAGGTCAAACTGTTGAAGTCAATGAGCGTCATCCCACAGAGAGCAGAGCTTTGGGTCAGGCTGTTAAGGAGCAGGCACTTGAGCACAGGAGCATCCCATTGGCAAATGTGCTTCTCACTGGAAAATACCTCTTCCATATAGCTCTGCTGATTTCAGAATTAAAAGGCAGATATTTGCCTTTCCACTGTTGCAGGAAGTCATTGTAAGGGAAGCTGAAATATTCCTCTATTAGGGTGCCCAAATTTTTTCTGGAGGTTGGACAGGCAAACGAGCTCAAAAAAACCCAATTTCTCACGCAGAAAACCTATTCCAAGTCCTTAAGTGTTGTCATAAGTTTGGAAAACAATAGTCATGACAGGCTGGTGATATTAAAATCACTGTTTTGAAGAGAAAAAGCAAGGCTGAAACAGCACATATCTTTGTCTAAGAGCTCCCTCTAGCTCATCAAATAGTGTTCAGTACCACAGAAAACTATTTCTTGCACCACAGAGCAATGCTGCACATTTGCAAGTTGGATTTACAGAACAGTATTGCAGTACAGAGTATATGCAATATGAAAATCCACTTCTTGTCACTCCCATAGGCTCGAGAACAACAATAAATACAAACCAGTCAGACATTAAGTTCAGTTTCCCGAGACTTTTGTTTTCCTTAATGTGAAATCCAACCTGGCTTTAAAAGAGTTTTCACCCCTTCTTGTAACTCTCTCAGAATCTCACAAAAAAAAAGAAATCTCAGCTCTCAATATTGTTTTGCCAGTCTGTCTAATGCAGCTGATTTTGCTCTGCAGGTTCACCAAGAGATGGGAGAACAGAAATTGCTGAATTTCCTTGAAACCATTGCAGGTAGGACCTCTTGAAATGCACCTGGCAGCCCCTGAGTTACTGTCTCTGGCTCTCCAACACCCACCCCTGCACTGAGTGTCAGGCAGCAGCAGCCATCCCACCCTCCCCACTTTCTTCTCCTGTCCTCAGGTAGGAAGTTGGTGCCACAGGGCAGTGCAGTGGCTGCTGGAGGGACAGGGGAGGAGATGAAAACAGTTGATTTTCCAGAGGGCAAAGAAGGTCACAGCCCTGGACATCACAGGGATGGGGCCACACTCCCTACACGCAGCACTTGGAAAAGTTGGAGCCCGCAGCTGCAAATGCTGAAAGCTCATGCTGGGCTTTAATTCACTGCCAAGGACCTCAGCACGGCTCATGCAGAAAATAAAGTACAGCTGCCCTTCACTGCTCTATTGAGCAATAGAGAGACTGGTTTCCAGTCAGCTGCATCTGTCTGGGGGTGATGTCTGAACAGAGAGCTGGGTCTGGATATCTGTCAGAGCTGTGGTAACCACTGGGAAGGGTCCAACACTGGGAGCAGGCAGCCTCTTCCTCTGCATCATGGAGCACAGGCAGCACCATGTGAGGCCACGATGGGGAGTGACTGGAGGTCTCTCACACCATAAATCCACATTTAGACAGTGCCAGGTACTCCACTCTCTGCCAGTTTTCACCCTTTGCTGAGTTTCCCCAGACAGACACTGTTTCACAGAAATCATCATGGTTGTTCTTGACTCATGAGCCTTGAATGAAGGACTAATAAAGAAAGTAAATGGAAGTAAGGCTTGGAGTAAATGTTTTGAGACAGATCTTTTCCTGCCTCCTCCCAACTCCCCATCAGCCTCAACTCAGTATTTCTCTTTGCCAGGACAATGTAATTGTAATCACCATAAAACTTTCATTTTTAGCTTTATACAACTTTCCCTCAGAAATAATAAACAGAAGAAAGTCAGAACAGGAAAAGCTGAATTTATTAATTATCCTAAGCTGGATCAAGACACTGACTTTTAGTTAATTCCTCATCCTGTGTGTGAACATGCACAGTGCCCACACTCAGGCCTTGTCTCCAAACAAAATCCTGGTTAAATACCTACTCCCAGCCAAGGAGAACTTTCTCTACAGAACAGCAGTCCAGACTTAAAGATTAACTACAAAAAAAATTCCTTCATCTAAACTTAATTAATGGGCATCCTTATCAGGTTTCAGAAAATTGCTGAGAAATCACAAGCTATGTAAAAAAAAGAAAAGTTTCTAGAAGTAGAAAGGTCTAAAGTTTCCTTTCTGGTAGAAAAAAAGATTAAAAATTGCGTTCCTGTATAATCTGTAATTGTCCAATAAATTGCAGCTATCTGATTTTCTGTTAAAAGCCAAAAGGCAAGAATTCAAATGGAAATGTCTTCTATCACTATGTTCTGTACATAAAGTAATGTATCAATGCAATGAGGAAGTTAATTGGTTTCATGTTGCTTAGAGTGCACACGGAAAAAAAATTCAAAGGACCCAATTGCTATCTCTAATTAGAATTTCTGAGGAGCAACATTGTGGAGATGGATTGTCAGCTTCCTCAGGCATTTCCTACTCATGCCAGTCAAATTTAAGCACTCCATTTCCAATTAGTACCTTAATTCCCTTTCCCTAACTAAGGAACTAGAGCTGGCTGATAGTTTATTTTAATTCACACAGTCACAGAGATCTACCAATGAGCATCTGGGCAACTGGGTAAACCACTGTGTAGTAGTGATGGCCAAACACTGCTCCATTATTATGTAGTATTATTAGTATTAGGAGTATTTCTAGTATGAAATTAAACCCATTACAATTGTCATCTAGGACAGTACTTTTAGAGGAGAAAAGAAGTAGGTAAAATATAGCAAAAATATTTTGAAAACAATATGGCTGTTGTAAGACATTCAAATATATGAGAAAGTTTCCATGAATATCTCTGCTTTGGTCACAGGGTCTTCTGGAAATCTGGGCTAGATCTGGTTATTCAGTATAGTCTCCTTTTACTGCATCAAATCCACACAGGAGGCTGTCAAGTCAAGCAGCCCAGAAGGTCAAACTCATCTATGGAAGATGTCCCTACCCATTGCAGGGGGTTTGGGCTGAACAACCTTTAAAAGTGTCAGCCCAAACCATTCTATGATGCTATGGTCAGGAGTCCTTCCTGACTACCCAGCTATGAGAAAGTCAAACTTATAAAAAGAAAGGAATTGGAAACTAGGATATAGAAACTCATGCTCACTGTGGTTTTTTCCTTTCTCCCACTCCTTCCTTACATAGCCCAGAAAAGCAAACAGAACTCCTGCCACTCAGAGCTTTCCCAAAGCTGACTGGTTTTATTGAAAGCCAGAGGGGTTCCTAGAAGGGACAGCACAATTCTGATGGTAATGGAGGCCCATTGGGACAGAAGAGCCCTTGGCCTGGGACCTGGATGCTGATGAGGTGTTAGATGAGTGTGGTTTGTGGGTGACAAGCAGCACAAGGTGACTGTAAGCACACAACAACAGAGAGACTGTTCAACACAGCGTATTCTGTCTGTGGCAAAACTGACAGGCTCCAGGGCAGGTGTCAATAAGAGCTGTTGGCTGGTACATGCAGGCAGAACTGAAACATGATGTTCTACAGATGTACTGAGCTATTTCTTCCTGCTCATTTGGTGCTGCTCACTGCAAAATGTCTTGGCCTTGGAATGTTGAATTTTTCTAAACAGAGTTTTCTGAAAAAAGCTCAACACAACGCTCTGCTACCTCTAACCATTTACTGAAGGTTTTTTTAATAGATGTGTTCTAACCAAAGACATACATGTTAATTATAGAAGACAACAGCTATGCAGCCATTCCTGTGGCTGGGAAAAGGTGCAGTGGGCTACGTGCTCTGTAGCATTTCTATACAGAGAGTGTTATTGTATATGTGACCTAAATGGGATGTGAACTGCAGCTATGCATCAAACACTGGGTTGTGTTCCAGCTCTTCCTGATTGCACTGGCCAGAAGCTGCTAATTAACACCTGCCAGGTTCAGCACTCTGCACAGGCAGCAGAGAATTGAGACTGCTCTGTCCCAGACAACCTGCAAGATCCCCTCAGATACTGAATCCTCCTCTCCCACCACTGCTCCTAAACCATGCTCTTCTGAAGATGACAAAATTAGAAGATGAGGACCAAGCAGCCCTCCCAGACTCAGTTTAAATCACTACTCAACATTTTATTCTGTTTTGATCTCTAATGGGACCGGGAGCACTGGACAGTGACAGGTGGAATCATTACAGAGATTTGGGGATGCTGCTAGGACTGATGAGAGACACATTTTGATTGTATAAAAGCATAGAAAAATGGCAACA
Source organism: Polioptila caerulea (assembly GCA_013397295.1). Taxonomy (NCBI): domain Eukaryota; kingdom Metazoa; phylum Chordata; class Aves; order Passeriformes; family Certhiidae; genus Polioptila; species Polioptila caerulea. The sequence goes on from VYXF01009492.1 coordinate 1,667,976, forward strand.
CCTGTCCATCAGTTTCCCAATTATTGACATTTCCTGAAAGTTCTGCTCTGCTGATTCCCACTCACTTCTGTAATGGAGACAGCAAAGCAAGTCCAGGACTTTGGGCTGCCTCCACACTTCCATCAAGTGCCCCAGTTAAATTTCAGCAAAGATCACTGAGATATATGACAGCTTTTTTTACCATCTTAAAAATCCTTGGAAAAGTGTACCTATTAATACCTAGACATGTCACTCTTCTGAGTATTACTAAAGTATCCTTTCAAAAGAAATTGTTACAGCATACAGGGATTCCTAATTCAACTCAGGCAGAGCTACAGCAGAATTAAGCACTATGATACATTAAATAGAAATGAGCTTGGGGAAAAAAATGGTTGGCAATATACCAGAAGCACTTTACTTACACAAAAATCAGAGTAATGAAGGAAATTGCTGCTCAATATCTATGACTTAGCACCTTGTAGGCTAACTGCAGTGGTGCAATTCCGTTTGCTTATACAAATGTTAGGCAAGGAATAATAAATTTGCATCAGTTAAAACTACATGCAATGAACTGGCCAAAAGCTTGGAGTTTTTAACAATTATCAAGTGTAATGATGGGATCATAACATCACAAGTAGGATTTAAAACTGACTAGAAAGCAGGAGCCAAAAGGTTAAGACTGTTCATGATGGTAGTGGTGGATGCCTGTGGGGAAATTCTTCATACAAACTTTTTTCATCAAGATTAGGAAAACCAAATGTTTCCACATTCTTATCCATGTTAAGCACAACAACAAGTAAATCAGCTTTTTAAAAGCATTTGAACTTTTAACAACTTCCCTAGAGAAAACGCCAGAGCAATAAACATACTTTCCCTACGGATCCCACGGGATAAACCAGTGTATCTTCTCTCACATTATGAACCTGCACAGCAGCTCAGGTTCTTGCTGAGGACCACCAGAAGTATTGCAGCAATCAGCAGGACACAAGGTAGTGCTGTGATAAACCTAGCAGTCTCCAAAAGAAGATGGGCACAGAACTGGACACAGCAGGCACATGGACCTGTGGAGCAACCAAAACATCATCAGGTGCCATGGGCTTTAGATTAAAAGTTGTCAGTACAACCCTCCTCCCCATCCCTCTGTGCCCCACAACCCTTTGTGTTCAAAAGTCAACACAATCCAGACTAATGAAGCCATTTGGAGGGAATCAACACTGATTTTGACACCCTAAGAAAGCCCTTGCAGTAACACCTGACTATTATAACAGCTTGGCTAATACAATGATGCTGTGCTCCCAAGCAAGAGGATAAACTGAAACACTCTCCCCAGAACTAGTGAGGGACAGGACACTCTCTTTTTCAGACACTGTTGTTGCTCTTCTATTTTTAGGTTGGAGAAAACAAATTTCTTGATCCTGGCTGCTGCCTTCCCTGCAGTGCATGCTTTCCACAGGTGACTCCAGCCCAAACATCCCAGGCCTTGCTGACAGAACATCTATTGCCAAGATCCTTCCCAGCCAAGGAGGTAAGAGACATTTGCCTTTACATGCAGGCAAATGTCTGAAATGTGTCTGACAAACTTTGCTCTAAAACTGCCAACAAACAAATAAATAAATTAACATTATTCAGGAGCATTCACCCATGAAATATTGGTCTGCTTCAGCCACTGACATCCCATAGCCACTGTACACATTCAAAAGACACTGTTAGAGCACATGGGAAATCCATGTGATGGATTTCCAGATGTAGAAAATGGTGCTGTCCTGAACAGCAGCACTATAGTCCAAAAGGACCAACAGATGAGCTGCTCATGTTGCTTCTGTCATGTTAATTCAGGAAAGGTCAGCACAGACTGAACTGCTGCATTTTCCCTGGTGTGTTCACAGGGAAAATTTTCCTGCAAAGAACCTAAAGGCCCTATGAAGTGCCCAGCACTCGTAGACAATGCAGCAGAAAGACACAGTGCAGGTAGCCCAGCAAATCCCTTGTTTGTAACAATTTATTTGGAAGGCTATCCTCAGAGTGATGTCCTACGAAAATGGCAGCTCAGAGCAAGAGAATATTGACAGCCCTCTGTGTGTGAGCAGGGAAAATGTTCTGGCCTGGGATTGGAGAGGGTACTTTGATATATTACCACTACCACTGACTCTTTGTACTTCCTACAGCCAATCATTTACTGCCCTCTGCTTTTGCTTCCCCACCCAAGGCCATCAAAATTTAGTCATCTTGCACAATTCTTGACTTTAAAAAGAAAACCCACGCGGAAGTGGAGGGTGTCATTCCTGTGATACAGAATTTGTTCTCTGCTACGAGCCTGCCCTTTTTAACCTTACAATTCATGATGTGGCTTGAAGAGCACGTAGAACAGTACAAATAATTGAAGGTAACAGCACCTTTTGCTTCTTTGGAGTCATTCTTAATGGGTTAACTTACCTTCACCAGTTGAATCGTGTGTTTTTGATGAGGGACTTGGGGTGCACCTCAAAATTTTGAGGCAGTTGACACTCAATGTCTGATGTCAAAGGCAATTGCTGCTGTTCACTGCAGAGGAGCAAACCTGGCTGAAACAACAGGACTTGACAGTAATTTTCAGTGTGCAAGACAAATGGCTGGATACTGTGCAGCTGAATGGCTGGACTGATAGATGGGCACTGTATAATTACAGCAGCTGAGAGCAGGGAAGAGGAGCACCAATGAAAACACCACCAAGCTGGACTTGTCCAAATGTCCTGAACATCAAGTGCTAGACTGACCACAGAGATGTTTCAGACTGGCTAAAAGGTATTATTTGAACTTTTGGCCAATGGGTTGGGCACTCTTGATATGTTTAAACTTTATATGAAGGTAATGCTTGTGACTTCCTTTACTTCTCCTCCTGCTACACTGACGCGTCGCTGCTTCCAAACCCCTCACACCGGCTAGGTCGATAGAGCNCCACAGGAACCATGGCACAGCTTTCGTACCAGGACCCTCAGCACCACATCACCCTCGTGGAAGGATGAAAGGAAGACCTCTGAGCTGGGTATTGTCATTCAAAACCCTGTCAATAATTGTCACATTCCTCATCAATACCATAGGTAACCAGAGATGCCCATCCAAAAGAGCAGGCCAGCTGTTCAAAAGGCTGCAGGCAGCAAAGCCATGGTGTGGCTGTCTCAGGTCTTGTAATTCCCACCAAGATTATCATAAAAACAAAGGATCCAGTTCAAGGTAACAGTGTCCCTTTGGCAACTCCTATCTTAACACCCATTTAGCAAACAAATCCTGATGGAACAGGCTCCACTGCCTGCCCTCCTTCACCCCAGGGAGTGGTCAGGATTTAGTCCCATTCTTTCAGTGTGCTCACAGTTTAAGATATTGCTCTCCTCCTCCTCCTCGTCTGTCTGCTTCTTCTTAGAAGCTCTAATTCATTGTTTGGAAAAGGTTAAAGCAATCCCGTATGATATGAAATTAATTCATAAAGCTATTTAGGAGTTTGTTCTTTGAGTGGCAAAAAATGCAGAGCCAGAAACAGGAATTACAGTCACTGATGAACTAACAGTTGCCTTTAGAATAAAAAGGATGATTCCCTGTGTCTGAACTCCCTATTATTGAACTCCAAAGCTATAATAAATTCCTTGCTTGATGTCCCCAGCCCTCGATAAATCACAATATAGCAAGTCATTGCAGCCCTGTTTGTTAGAAGGAAGAGATGCTGACAGCTCAGTGAAGATAAGAAGCAAAATAACATTAAAAACAGATAGATGAAACACAAATATGGAAGGACCCAAGAACAGCTACAGTCCAGGAGTAAAATTATTTCAAAGACATCAAAAGAAGATCTTTAAACATAAGCAGTACTGTCACAAACAACAATGTGAAATGAACCTTCTCAGCTCTGACACTGCACATCAACCCCACACCTTTGAAAAGATGTATCATTCACACTCACACAAATTACATCGGGCAGCTAAACTGCAGCATCACAAAGTACCACTGAATAATGAAGAAAGGATGCATGGAAAGAATAAACACTCACAGTTTATCTGATCATGACGGTTACACTCAATTTAGTGCTACCACCAGCTGGTAATTGGTAAATGGATGTCTGAATTGACTCAAAATTCAAGGCAGCATGAAAACATTACCAGAAATTTCATTAGGAAATGCAGTTTCTTTCCCTGCTTCTAGAAGTAAACAGCTTTTCTCATGCTTTCAGAGATTATAGTCCTAACCTGATCTTCTCAGGACTCAGAAAAAGCCTGCTGCTTCTGAAGAAGGGTTGGCAAATATCTGTCCTTGTCAGAGACTGGATATACCACCAGCAGATTTAAGCCCAAGCTTGTGACACAGTTTTGAGTTGAAGAAAACTCTTCTCACTCAGTTTCAGCCGCATGTCTTGATCTCACAGCATGGAAAGAAACAGGCAGTGCCATGGAGTCGCTCCTCTGACCTATTTCAGACCTGTGTGAATCACACTCAGCAGCACACACTTCCCTCCTCGGATTACAAAGAGACACACAACTGATGAGCTCAGGTTCAGGTATCCGAGAATCAAAGGGGAACAGACAAACTCTGTCCTGAAACACATCAGCTCAGGATTATAACCCTGTTTTCTCAGCACAAAACAGAGAGTTACCTGAATATCCACTAAGGAATCAGGAATATCAAATGTGATGAATAGCTTATGCATTGGCTGTTGTATTTACAAGTCACAAACAGGAAGGGGACAGCCTCTGGACATGTCTTGAGCTGTATTTTATTTTTCAAAAGTCTCATGACATGACTGAGACCCTAGGAAGACGACATCAGCTTGTTCCCAGAAAGCTGACACTGAGTTCTATGTTACAATGTACTTAAAAATCCCCTTGGCCTATTGCATAAAGCATATTGACATTTAGTTTAGCCAATTCCAAAAAAGCACACGTATGCTTGCTTAAAACAAGGCTTGCTTGCTAGCCTTAGAATACAATGGACTGTGCTCTATTATTTAGCTTAAAACTTTTTACATCTTGTTAGATATATTTGTCTGCTGCTCTAAGGTTTACATAACCTATCTTCAACACACTACTATTGTTAAAAGTCCTTGCTCACATTCTAAAGTATCTTTTTACTTTCAAAATCAGCATCTACAGCACAGCTCTAAGTTTTCTCTTCTGCTCCTGAGGCCTGCTTTATAACTTTTTCCAAAAACCCTTTGCCTTAAATAATTCCCACAAATACCTTCCTCACAGAGAAGCTGACATCTTCAGGAGGAGGAAAAACTGTAAATTTTTCATAATACCCCCTGCTTCCAGGAGGATTTGCTCACATTTAGCTCCACTCTGATGCCCTTCACAGAGCTGAAAAACCCAACAGAATGGCCAACAAGACCAAGAAACTCAGAGATCCAGAGCAAGAGATGCTCGTGTTGAGCAGTTGTGCCAGGCTGCCATATGTTTGCCTTCCTAGTCAGCACTCACCATTCCCAGGGTGCTATCAGAGATCATCTGGACTGAAGAAAATTAGTATCTGTTGTTAATTACTGATGTGGAGTGTGGAGGCCTGGCAGAGAGCTGAGTGCATCTCTGGCAGTACACAATAGTGGTCAAAACATCAGATTTACTGGAGCTCACAAAACCAAAACAGCACTTTGAGCAAACTCTTGAGAGGATTTAAATGAAATGAAAACTTATATTAAAAAAAAAAA